>OMNZ01017428.1:3182-15133 GCA_900303255.1 Lesueurigobius sanzi
ATTGACAGCCTGCCCTTGCTGTCCTCCGTGGGTTCACTCCGTGCGACAAACTAAGGACGGACACCTTCAAGAACCTCACTCCTAATTGGCTCTGCGGTTGCCATGAGAACATACGGCACATACCAAATATGGAATTGTTTTCCAAAAAGCAAAATGGCAGCAGTTCACTCGCTGGCATGAATTTGCTTCATTAGCCAACGCTGAAAACAATGGGGAAAGTCACGCGGGCTAACAGTTGATAGGTGACCCATCACCGTATGTCAGTGAAGAAGGTTTGCATCTCTAATCCTAGTATCTGGCAAAAGTAACTTAGTGAACATTACTAACTTTAAACATAATTACACCACCTAACAATGCCATGTTACTCAAAATATAACTTGATTTTTATTATTTAGTTTTCTGAGCACACACCAACCACAGGGGAACAGTTTCTCTTTGTAATTCATTCTCATGCTGTCCACCACAGCAAGAAACAAGAACAAGACACAAGAACTCCTTCGTGACAGACAAACCTGCTGCCTCTTCCCCCTTTTATATAAAGTGCACACACACAGGCAGCTAAAGCTAAAGCAGGACATCATAGGATTACAAACTAGTCTCATCCAGCAATCTCACTGTGTACCACCGACTGGAAGCCCAGAATAAAACGTTTGAGGGGCAATTCATTTGGGATAAAAGTATGTATTAGTCATTCAGAAGAACACAGAAGAACACAAGAGAGATGGATCCAGAGGACAAGTACTCCAGAGCTAATAAGTGCGTTATAAGAGTACAGTTAAACTCGCTGTGAGAGAAAAGGGGGTAAGATCTGCTTAATATTCCACACACACACACACACACAACAGAGGCTCCACTATAGCATGTGTTTAAAAATAGAAACAGAGCTGAGCAAAGAGAGGAGGGTTAGGAGTGGTCTGTAAGGGTGGGACGGGCCTGTCTGTTATTATGAAGGACGGCAATATCTACAAAACAAAACATGTAAAATATTTGAGCTGATTGAGGATGAAAATGTTAAATTCTGCTTTGAGCCGATGTATTAAAGTATGGACCCATCATTAAAGCCCAGTATTTGTGAGTTAAATTTGTGTCACAATGATCAAAGTCATTTCCTTGCGATAGTATTTCATATGGATTTGAAAATTACATAGAAATAGCTGAATTTCCATTGTAATGTGCAGCCATTCGGCAAATACTAACAGGAAAAAGTGTTACAGCAAAGCATTACCTTGAAAATGTCTGTTTTATGCCATTTGAATGGACAGGATGAGTCATAACTGCTTCACCGACACAAACCAATGAACTACGACTGGTGATTACGTGATTTCTCCTTTGTGAGGTCAATAAAGTATCTATCTATCTATCTATCTACATCCGTCCTGCAAGACACAATATATCGCAAAATCACTTAAGCCTGAGATTGACGCATTTTTTTGTAAACTCAGCCGAAAGAAAAGAATGCATGGACCTTAACCTGTTTAAGAGTTGTTTAAGAGGTGTTTCCACGTTGCACCATGTCTTTTGGTAGCACCCTGTAAACAGCATGCAGCCTCATGGTCTTCCTACCGATCAAAAGGTCTGTCCTTTTCCCAACTATCCGCCCTGTTGGATGGATAACTGAATGTGTGGACTGTAAGGACTGTTAGGTTCTGGGTCATATTTGCAGATATCACCCTGGAATGTCGGTCAGAACACCACTAGAGCCAGGATGTATATTCAGGTGGAATCTATGGGGCAGACTTAAGTTGACTAAACCCCACTGGAGACAATGATGAGGACACCAGGCTGTATTTCAATTTCTTGTATTGAACATCAGCAGCCTGACCAGTAAGTGGCTACGTTATAATTAATCCTAATTCAGTTCCATTCTAGCCTTGTTTTGGGCCTGATTTTGTTTTATGAAGTCTATGCTGACACAATTTCCTGAAGAATTTCTCTAGCAATGTCAGAAAAGTGCTTTTGGAAAACCAGCAGTGTCACTGTCAGCACTGAGAATTTGATCTTTAGTAAGGTTTTATTATATTAATTTTGCATTAATAGGTTGATTAATCGTGTAGTGTTGGCTGTTTGTGTATTGTGTATATTTGGATGGTTGGATACATTATATAATGGATTTACTCGTCTGCTCAGGGGCTGCATCTATAAAGCTGTAATCGTGTGCACATTCACAACGTGGTTAAAACATTCTTGTCGCTCACATTAATCGTAAAACTGGTTAATCTTATATATTCTGATAAAGTTTGGTGGGCAGTAGCTCCGCAGTAGTTCTAAATGGGTGGTGTCCAGACGGGGCGAGGTGGGGCTTCAGTGATCCAAGCGTCTTTTCTTCCGGGTTGGACATTTATACTTATATTTCATAAAAACTGAGTACTGCACGGTGTTAAAGGAAAAATATTGTCATATATATGCCTATAGTTGACTTTGGAAGTGTTAAAATAGCATGATATACTGTATGTCCTTTCATAGAAATTCTCTGTATTTTCTAACTATATTCTCTAAAATCATGAATAATCTCAATATTTCTTCTGACAATGATCAAGACTCAAAGATTTAACCGTGACATCCCTAATCAGTATTTGATAGTGATTGGATTCATAAACCTGCCATATTATTCTTATGGCTGAACGTAACTCTTATGTGGAAATTTTCTTCAAACAAATACAAAACGCATATGGCAACTCGTGCATCCAGCATCCAACCCAGGACTGATCTCACAGTTGGCTCCCACCATGAAGGCTGCAGACCCCAGAGACAGGAGACACACACCACAGACCACAGCGATACCTCAACGCACCAGATGAACACGCGGCTTCCTTCATTAATATTTGGCAGTAGTACCAAGCCCAAAGTAAGACAACACGGCCTAGGTCACCGGTTTGTCACCATTTTCAGTGGGTCGCGAGGCTTTGCTTGGGAACATTTCTTTCAGTATTTCTCGACTGAAAAACTACCTACGTAAGTGTTTAAACGACTGGAGGTGAGTTATTTTAACAATTATTTCAACTCTAGAGATTTGTTCAAGGCTTAAAGGCACTTTACCTGATTTGTTTTTATTAC
This sequence comes from Lesueurigobius sanzi, assembly GCA_900303255.1. Taxonomy (NCBI): domain Eukaryota; kingdom Metazoa; phylum Chordata; class Actinopteri; order Gobiiformes; family Gobiidae; genus Lesueurigobius; species Lesueurigobius sanzi. The sequence continues at coordinate 6,237 of OMNZ01017428.1, forward strand.
AAAGAATGAAAGAGGGCTCGAGTAAGCAAAATTGTTAGATTGCACAAAAAAGGGTTGCGTCTTTCTTGGTCTGAAAAGTGAAGCAGACTTCCCAAAGACAACAAAGCCCAAGACAAACAATTTTGTAGAAAAATCTTTAAAAGCCTTTATTGTGACATGGCTCTTAGATTAAAATATGCACCAAGGCGTTTTGACCCAGTATAGGCTTCCTCAAGGTGCAAACACAAATGATTATTCTTAAAATATGTCTCCAAAGTATGCATTCTTAACTTTCCTAAAATAATTCCTACATCACAATTCTTCACTTTATGCATGTTTTACAACTTGCAGGGTCACTTTTCAGGGTCGCTGTTACAGAAATGACTCAAAACTGTCAGCTCATTGATACAAACAATATACAGTGCATTCAGAAAGTATTCAACCCCCTTCACTTTTTCCACATTTTGTCATGCTATAGCCTCATTCCAAAATGTATTAAATTATTGTTTTTTTTCCTCATCAATATATACATAATACTAAATAATGACAAAGTGAAACAGGCTTTTTAGAATTTTTTTCCATTTTATTAAAAGATAAAAAATGTAAATATCACATGTACATAAGTATTCACAGCCTTTACTATGACACTTAATACTGAGCTCTGATGCATCCTGTTTCCACTGATCATCGTTGAGATGTTTCTACAACTTGACTGGAGTCCAGCTGAGGTAAATTTAACTGATGCATTTGATTTGGAAAGGCCCACACCTGTCTATAAGGTCTCACAGCTGACAGTGATGTCAGAGCACAAACCAAGCCATGAAGTCAAAGGAATTGTCTGTAGACCTCCGAGACAGGATTGGTCTACCATGATTGGTGGAGTGCTGCAGAGATGGTTGTCCTTCTGGAAGGTTCTCCCATTTCCTCAGAGTAACGCTGGAGCTCTGTCAGAGTGACCATTGGGTTCTTGGTCACCTCCCTGACAAAGGCCCTCTCCCACAATTGCTCAGTTTGGACGGGCGGCCAGCTCTAGGAAGAGTCCTGGTGGTTCTGAACTTCTTCCATTTACGAATAATGGAGGCCACAGTGCTCTTCAGGACCTTTAATGCTGCAACAGTTTTTCTGTACCCTTCCCCAGATCTGTGCCTCGATACAATCCTGTCTCGGAGGTCTACAGACAACTCCTTTGACTTCTTGCCATCCACTGTCAGCTGTGGGACCTTATAGACAGGTGTGTGCCTTTCCATATCAAATAAAATCAGAATTGACTCAATTCAGTTGAATTGACCACAGCTGGACTCCAGTCAAGTTGTAGAAACATCTCAATGATGATCAGTGGAAACAGGATGAATCTGAGCTCAGTATTAAGTGTCATAGTAAAGGCTGTGAATACTTATGTACATGTGATATTTCCGTTTTTAGTCGAAACATCTAGCCATGGTACAACATGTGACAGAGGTAAGAGCAAAGGTATTACTGTATTTTTTAGAGGATTTACTGTGTAAGACTACATACGCTAAATGTTAGCGATGGCATGCTAAGGACTTTAGCAGCCTAAACACGGACTCTGACTGAGGCTCTGTTGTCACCACAAACAGTAAAAATCACAGAGAAAAGCTGTCTGTTACCTCTTTGACGCGTTCATTTAGTCTCAGGAGTGGAAGCAGATCTTTCGCCTGTGTGGTAGCCTCCTGCTCTGTCTTGACTGCTGTCACTAGCTGCGTCTTTGCCTTGTAAACATAGCCATGCGCTGTTTGTTTATGTAGCCATGTGCTCTCTGGGGCCACAGTCTTTTTGCGAATATCTTTGTGAGCGTTCATCACAATGACATACAAATACTGTGGTCAATCAGTTGACCTTTATTTTCACCCTGAGTGAATAATCATACTGTATTAGTGATTGTGTAGTGGTGTGTAGTGGTGGTATTGTATACCATTGTATTGTGTGGCATACTTCCACTTTGGCAGCTAACAAGATGTCGGCCACAACTAGGGCCTTTTATTCACCAAAAATCAGTGGAAGAATACCATATTTCAACAGATTCAAACCAGAGCGCATATGATGGGTTTTAATAAACATTCCTTCGGTTCCTGCTTGTCGTCTTGGGGTAATGGTGGGTCCCAATCCCATTCCATTTGAGAACCACTGGTCTAGCTGATAATCTGTGTACATGCAATGAATTTCTCCCAAGGTCCCACAGCAACAAAACACACAACACAGTATGACAGGGCTGATAGCTAAAGCAATCACTCTCGTCTGAATCAGCCGCAACAAGCAGCGGCATATGCATGTAACACACACCATATAGTAGGATAAGATATGGTTAATACAATGGTGCACTTTTTACATGGAGTGTCACAGCCTTTTCATGATTTATTCAGAACTGTTTTGCTACTTGCCACTTCCAATCACAGAGCAAGGCTTTCTTCCTTGAGAACATAAACACACGCAGACACTCAAACACAGCCAGGCTAGTGTTGCCGGTAATGTGCGGATACAGCAGATATCCACAAAGATATAAGCATTATGTAATTAAAGCTTTCTCTGTCTTGTATAATAATAATGCATTTGTCTAAAATTCAGATTATTCTTTCACTCCATGCTCTTGGTGGTAAGCTTCTATTGTAGCCACAGCTGCCGTGAGGAAGACAGATGGGAGCGACGCTGCCAATCTGGGCCACCACCAACCACTCATTCACACAAAGGGGCATGGCCAAGATATAAGTAGGGCTGGGCCATATCGTATATCGATATACCGGCTTGAGTTTTGGATATTGACGTTATTTTTTACATCATTGTGGATGCGATATAATTAGCATGTGCACTTGGCTGATTTTGACTGAAGTCAAATCTGAAACAACAAACTGAAGGATATACAGTATGTTACTTGAGTAGATCAAATTTGCAAGAAAAAAAGAAAAATGGGCATAAAGCTGGGATTTTGAAATATTTTACACATCCATAAGCGTTTGATCATGTGTGCTGGGTCCAAAAGTAAGACTGCAAAAATGTAAAAAGAATATCATATAAAAGAAACCAGTGTAAGAAGAAATAAAATATTTGGGAGCTCCAACTTTTGCGCGGCTCCTCTTTTTTCCATTTTATTTTGTTGCCACATAGCTGCCATTTCTGATCATACAAAAGTCTCAGGATACAAATACATGAATTTTACTACTTTAAAAGTACACTGCGTAACTTTTTTGGATTATACTGTTGTCAGCGATACAAAACATGCTCTGAATGACCAACTAGACACAGAAAATTATGTTTTTGCAGTGGGTAATCGAAATTTAAATCTGCCTTTAGTCAACATCTTCAACGGAGACGAGCTGGAGATGTCCCCGCTCCCAGGAAAGTCACAAGTCAGGTCTGAGGAGAGGAGCCGCTCACAGCAAAGTTACAAGTCAGGTCTGAGGAGAGGAGCCGCTCACAGCAAAGACACATGTTTGTTTGTTCATTTTTTTAGTTATTTTTCAACAATAAAAAATGTCTGTAATAAAGTAGTTGTTTGTATTTTATTCTAATCATTGGGTGAAGTGTTACGCAGTGTACCTTTAAGAATTGATTACAAATTTCAAAAGCAGAGAAAGATAAACTACTGCAACAGTGGTTTGGGAGCAGTCATACACAGCTGACAAAACTCATGAAAATGAATCTGGTTCTGGAGCTAAGTCAGTAGATCTTGGTGGGAAGATCACCGGACGTTGGCCCTTCTTCAGACATGAAACTCTTGGGAGCTAGTTGTGCAGACCTGTTTTCATCTATATTGACTACTTTTGATCCTGCACATATTTTGTGACAGATGTGCGTGTTTTTTGGTGTTTACACAAGATCATAGGACCCTACCATTCTAAAGAGATGAGAGTAGTCACTGCAAAATAATAATATGACTAATGTCCATCAAACAAAATTACAAACAAAATGAATAAATTATTTTATTCATTTGACATTGTATGTTTCCATCTTTCCCATTTTAGTCAATAGCAACAATAAAACAGCCACCTCTTGCACCCAAAATCAGTCTATAGAAAGATCTCCAGGCAGCTGGTGACCCCAAACAGCTTGAGCTTCCCTGTATGGCATTAATCTACAGCTCTCATGTGGATAATACAAAACATATTCCCAGTTGTAAAGGTCATGAGTTAGCTAACAACATGTCTATATGAAAGATTTTTTTTCAACAGAATAGTTTAATTAAATGTCCAAAACTGGAGATGGGCAATCACTGTTGAGCTTCATGATTGGACAGAATGAGTTGTCAGCTCTAACCATTAAACTATTCATCAGTGCCTGAGCAAACCATTTCAAACAAAGAGAAGATACAGCACAAATCGACGCAAGATCTCAGATGCTTCATTGTCTATTAGGCATAATAGTGAAAATACTGATTTGGACTCGTGAGGCAGGCGCAAGCTGTGAGGCTGTGCATGGTTTGTTTCCCATAGTACTCTAATCAGCTTAATCCTTTCTAAACAGGAAAATGACCCAATTATGTTATGTTGGAGGGCCAATTTTCATAGGTTATTGTTTATTTTTGTGCAATTGTTGCTATAATACAGTATGAATACACATAATTCGGCTCTTTGGGATTGTAATCTAATTACTGCTGTATGGCACAGTCACATGCTAGTGGGGTGTTAAGTGCACGCCCACATAATATCAACTTCACCAATGCTGCTGCAGACAAGTCCATTTCAATTGGAGCTTTAGCTAATGCTTCATAAATACACTTAGCTTTTGCTGTTTTATAACTTAATATAATGGAGGTAATTTGAGCCCTGAAATGATCAGGACAAGTTCAGTGAATATGTCTGGACAAACACAGAGGAACCCAGATGAACTCATGTGGATGCCATCTATTTTAGCTCATAAAGAAGGGTGCCCTGATGATACATCTTTAAAGTCCTTTACATTAAAAGGAAACTATAATTGTATCACTGACTTATAGCACATACTGGAAATACCCAAAGTGTAAAAAGGTAAAAATGGTGGCGCAGGTGGTGGAGCGGGTCGTCCTATGATTGAGAGGTCAGGGGTTCGAATCCCGCCTCCCGCATGTACACACGTTCATTGTGTCCTTGGGCAAGACACTTCACCCACCTTGCCTGTGTGAATAAACATGCTAAATACTGTAGATTAATCCTCCTGCCAGGTGATTCTGACCATTAGCCTGGCTCCACATCTGGAGCCTCAGGTCACTTGCATCGAAGGATGGGTAAAACGCAGAGGACAAATTTCCCTACAGGAACTATAAATGTCACCTTAACCTTAAAAAGGGGATACACAGCTCTGAATGGTCACGATTACTACAAGGATCGCAAGAAAAAATATTCTGTATGAACATTTTAGCCGATGATCCTGTAATATGTTTTTCGTTTTGTATTTGTCTATTGTACTGTGATTGTTATGGACCACCTTGAAAATGAGATGCTACAGGATAATTCCATTAATAGATAAATAAATGGTCACATTTTATATTGTTTGAAATAAAAGTCTAGGCCAATAGAGCTGTCTCCCTTGATACTAAAGATTAAACTTCTCAGCCCCTGTTACGTGGTGCTGCTGTGGTCTTGACAGCTTCAGACCTGGGTCATGACTCATGACTGAGTAAAGAGCTCACAAGTCAAATAAATCTGGCAATGCTGTATAATCCCAGCCTTCAATTACATGATGGAAAACTTAGATTCAATAATGTTAACGTCTGTATTTTGTCTATATTTTACATGTAAATACATTTCATGAAATTGAAGTCTCTCCAAACAAGGAGAATCCCACACTGTGTGTTACTACAACTGTGGACAGACTTTACAGCATTGGATTTTTAACACTCATTGATGTGTCTCATGGGACCTATTCACTTGAACTGCTTCAGGAATTGCTTTGATAAAGGTGTTTTTGTTCTGTCATTTTTAAACATGATCAAAGACGAGCAACAACCGAGTGTAGAACCCAACATGTGTGCAAAATTACATTGATCTTTCCTATAACCATTCATTCGGTTACGTACAGGGACCGTGTTTACTGACTCTGGCCCTCACTCGTCTTAATTCATGTCAATAACACAATTGATTTGAGAAGGGCCTTGAAGATGGACGAATGTTCCTAACAAGTCTACAGCGGAGTGAGTCATTATCTGTTATAATGGAATATACAACAGCAATACAAATGCAACAAAGACCCAAGGCACAAAGGAAAGACAAGGACAGGTCAGCAGCATCCTTTACAATCAGTGTGTTCTTTTACGCAACTACACAACACTACACAACACTAACCTGTCACAAAAAACAGGTCCATTCGTGCTGATGGGTGGTGTAACATGTCATAACCTATTGTCTAACTTAGCTTATTACTACAGACAATGTCGGTGTGACAACTGACACTGCAGCATAATAATGGGTTTTGATTTATTTTGTTTTGAAGTGCACAAAACATGCAGGGCTCATTGCATGCTCGTTCACTTCCCATTAATAAAATATGTATTTTGGCCTCTTTGCCTGGCACTGTGTTAGCTTTTCCTGGATGCTCTATTCTATGATGTTACTGGCAGGTTGGAAAATCAGAGCAGTTTGTTTCATAATTCATCCAGGTCTGTGGAATGTGAAATCATCTGAAACCAGAGAGACAGCAGCACCTTGGAACTCGTCCTGAATTTGCTACGCAACACAACCTCTCATGCAGTCATGGGATCTCTTTTCTCTGCATGACGAAAACACTGTCTGCACCGTGATGACAGACAGAGGACAAAGTCTGGCCATTGCTTTTACGCAGTCACATCTCCAAATGACAAGAGAAAGTGACTAGGATTACAAGTACTCCATAGGTCAGCCCCAACAACGAACACTCCACACCATTGCACTATTGTCATCTGGCATTCGGAGCACGGTGCTCTCTCACTGACCTGTATGGTGCAGGTGTACTCGGAGTCGTCCAGCAGCCTCACAGTGCAGTTGTATTCACGATCCAGGCTCCTGATGCTGCTGCTCATGAGGCGGCTCAGCATCTTATCGCTCCAAAGCGCACGGGATGACACCAAACGAGAGCAACTTGTCTTTTTGTCGCGCCTTAACGATGTCTCTCGCCCGTGGTCCGACACCTGGCCAGAGGCAGCAGTGGCAACACGGGGGTGCTGAGGTGATCCGTCTCCATTTGATGCCCTCGCTCGTGACAATAGCACACGGTTTGACTTAAAAGTGTGAGAGGAGCTTGTTGTCGCCGCGGTCCAGTTAAAGTGCCACTGTCTGCCCCTCACCACACCTTTCCCCGCTCCTCTGGCCGTGCCAATGCCGCTCTGAATGCAGGACAGGCAGATGACTGAATGGCTGAGGTGCTGCGTTCAGTGGCTGTCGGATAATGTAGCGGACAGCGCTCTACAAATTCCTCAACATTTTCGTTGTGTAGCTCCGTATCCTGCAGCGGTCGCCTAAGTCACAAACACGAGGTGTATCTCAGTCTTTGCCCGATAAACTGCAATCTAGGCCTTCTATAATCATAACATTACCAAATGTCCTCGTTTAAGTGTCTTTTCCGACTAAACTTGAAAGCAACATCAAATTGTCACCATGCCGCCAGCTACAGACCAGATAATGTTGTAAAAAAGATGATGGTGAGTGGCAAAATTATATTTTATTATAAATCTAGTGAAACAGTCTTTACTTGTATTCTCGCGATACATAAAACAACAGTGTCGTTAACCAATGTAACATCAACATGTAAAATGTTTATGAAGATGGAAACTACTTCGCTAACACCTCGATTAATGTGTAAGCTTGATTTAAAAAGGTTTATGGCACAGTCTTTGGTGAAGTAATGCGTCAGAAGCTTACAAAATACATGCGCCCATTGAGGACACATTTGAAAGTATAATTACATTTCTGGGCCTGCACGCGCTCAATGTGCTTGAAAAGTAAATTAATATCAGCACATTATTGGACTACAATAAATGACTAAATGTTTTCTGAAGGGGGAAAAAGGGTAACCCGTCTGCCGTGACATTGTTCCACAATGCCGTGACCCGGATTCGAACCGGGGTTGCTGCGGCCACAACGCAGAGTACTAACCACTATACGATCACGGCGAGCTACGACGGGATAGAGAACTCGTGCAGCAGAAGTTGAGGTCATTCGTAGAAAGTGAAAGAGTGACACCGATTCCACGTTTGGGTTAAAACATATCTAGCATACGGGAACTTATGGCTCACACATGTGTTAAATGATCGAAAAACCCTGTGATTTTATATAAATGTGTGGACATGCCTCTGCTTTTGTCTTACGCTGAGCTGCGAGAGCACGTAGTTCTCTGCGGTGTTTGCGGCACTGGTGCGACCTCTGCTGGACATACGGCAGTGACGCGCTTTGACGCAGACCATTTGGATGTTTTTGATTGGCTGACCAGCTGCTTCCGGCGACGAGCTTTTGTAACACACTCGCTGTAAACATTACCAAACACTACCTCGTGTCTTTAACGTAGTAACTGACCAGCACGAGCCTGAGATTTCTGTAAGGTAAGATTTATGTATTATTTGACAGACGCGAGCCAGGCGACATGTACGACCTGCATTAAAATGGTTGTTTGAGATTAACTGTCATAAATGTAAATTATTATTTGCAAAGCGATTGTATTTAACCTCTTAAGCCCGTGGCTGTTTTTTCTGAATCTGGTATAATACATATCCTCTGGAAGGCTTTAACAGCTTGTAAAATGTCTAAAATGTTCATATTGCCCTCATATGATATGAATGTCTATGGGGAGACTGTAGATGTGAACATTTTCAAGAAAATCATAGTGGGCCTGAGTAACTGAGGTTGAAAGACAGAAAATATGAATTCCGACTCAAAAAACACAGATTATAGCAGGTCAGCAGCTTGTTTACATTGTAAAGAAACAAATAAACATCAACAATAGTAACGACAGCTAATTAT
>OMNZ01017433.1:9835-56116 GCA_900303255.1 Lesueurigobius sanzi
GCTCTTCCGATCTTTTCATTCACAAAGAATAAAAATCACCTCCATCATCATTTGGTTTTATCTCGTTAAACCCTGATCTAGACCCTGTATAGTCCTAGTTAGTTTATCACTAGTTTAGCTAGCAGGTCTAGTAGTCCTGATGTAGACCTGGTTTCGTCCAGTTTTAGCCCTGGTTCAGTTCTAGTTCAGCCCAATTTTAGACTTGGTTTAGTCCACTTTTAGCCCCGTTTTTGTCTTGGTTTAGCCCTGGTTCAGTCCAGTTTTAGCCCTTTTGGTTCATTTAAACAAGAAATGTGCCTGTCAGCCTAACATCTAGTCATAATGTGACGTTTTTAGCTGGCATCATTAAGAAGAAAAACAATATGAAAAGGAGCCAGTATATCCCAAAGTATCCCAAAGACTCGGCTCCTTGTAAAGAGCCATACATCCCATCACTAGCATCATAAGTAATTTGTTTTCCAGCAAATTGTGTCGAAACAAGACTTCCAAAAACACAAATTCAGGACCAAAACATGACCAAAATAGGACAAAATTAGAAAAATTATAACTGTGTCGATCTCAGTCTGAAGGTTTTAATGATTTTCCGTATTCCGTCACCCAATATTGCAATATTTTATTTTTGGGGATATATTGCGCAGCCTTGTGAACTCCTAGGGCTGGATTAACCACTTGGATGGTCTGTGTAAGTTCTCAGTTGTCCAGACATGGTCCATAGACGTTAATGTTTTAAAAAGTGGTAAATTAGACTAGGTTATTGAAGACATTTCACTTCTCATTTAGATTTTAGTTGAGTTTTTTTGTGTTTGAACTGAAGTTGTCTTGAACCCGTCAGAAGAATCTACCGTGGCATTTACAAACCTGCTGAACAGTTTTCTCTCCAATCAGCCACGTTTAGTCCGCTCTACTCCTCGACCCCTTCGCCTCCGACTGTCTTCTCCTCAGTCAATCTTGTGAGTAGCGTACAGTGTGATACATGGCCCAGCGTGCGCACACACACCTCCACCTTGTGCAGTAGATCAGCGCTGTGTCCCGCTGTTAAGTGCTCTTCATCAAAAGCATTCCTCGGCTCTCCCCTCTCTCTCCAGACTCACTCGCCTGCCAACAACAACCCGGCGTACAACTTCATACTACACCCATCTGACTTGAATATCCCCGCAACTTAAAGGGCATTAACTACCAGGGCTTTTAACTCAGTCCCAAATCATAAGTGCTCGTCTCAGTACTACTCAGCCAGTAATAAATTAACCGATAATTTTATTGTATTGCTGCCTGCGTCGTGCATTCAAGTTTGTTTGGGGACTAGCTGTCAAATATAGAGTATGTATAGTGATTTTGTTTGGCTTTTAACTTGGCTCCTTTTAGGTACCAGAGGATGTGCGGATCATAGGTGAACGCCGCTGTGGGAGTAGTGCGCGTCTGATGCCGGCTGCATTTTCCTGCCATTAAGCTTCAAAACACCAGGCGCTCCCCTACGCACTCCCTGCTGTGTGGGAACTTATATAGGACGCCTGAGTGTGCATGTGCAATGCATCTGCGCGGCTCCCAACAGCCTCCAAGGTGCTGTTGTGGAGGGCCAATTAGAGCTAAACGGACTTAGCAGATACGGAACCAATAACCTAGATTGCGGAAAGTATTCGATGTAGGCTTATGAGGAGGCTTTACCTTGCTATGCCATGTTGTAGTAGTAATAGTTTCTCAAAAAAACCAATAAGATATTTATTTATTTGTTTTTTTTGGCCATAATTAAACCCATTGTCTAACCCACCCAGCTATTCCCAAAGTCCAGAATGTTGGGGCCCCCTAGAGATCCTAAATCCCCCATATACTTGTAACGTAGGCTATTTTTTGTCTCTGAGGCCCATCAAAGGGCAATGATTGGATACTCCAAAACATTGCAAAAAGTGATTAAGAAATCTGCCAGTAGGGTAAGTTTTTTTGCACTTACAGTAAGTTGAGAAAAAGCAGAACAGCTCACAGTATTGAATTTTTACCACTAGAATAGAAATGTATATGATTTTAGTGTCAGGCTGCTACATAATAATATAATAATAGTTAAAAGAAGTCGAACAACTGTCTGAACCCACTGTACATAACACATGAACTGAATAGTATATGTCGATGTACTCCCACAACAACTAACTTCGAGTTCAAGCAAAGACACTCATGAAAGAGAAGAGTATAGCGTTTGCCGGCTTTCGTTTCAGCCCCAGGAGACGCATCCTGAAAGACGTTACGAAAGTCATGAGCCGAGGAGCGAGGAGGGAGGACAGAAGGAAACAGTGGTGCATGGAAGTGTAGGAGAGGTTAACCGTTTGAATAGTCAGAGGTTCAGTCAGAGGTCCCGCTCCGGCGATCCTCGCGGGACGACTTTTTTGAAAAGGGCAAAGAGAAGGGAGTCAGAGCAGTAAATGCAGAGAGACGGGGGGAAAAGTGACGACAGGGAAAGAGAGCGGGCAGGGGGTAGCGGTGGAACTGGGAACACTTAAAGGTAGAGCAGAATGGGGCATGCCAGGAAAGTAGGAGGAATTATTGTGTTAGGGAAAAGAAATTACAGACTGGATGATAAAAACAGGATGTGCTTTTGGAGCAGATTTTCAATGCAGGATGTTTTTCGCATTTGCATGGGTAGTCACTTCAACAGAAGGTAGTTGATGCCACATTTATAGTCACCTATAACAACAATATGTTCTCGGGACCCGTTTCCAAATGTCGAAAACCTTTTGCCACATGAAGCTAAAGTGACGCGGTTTGAGGACGTCTTGATAGAGTAAACTGTCTGTAGGATACTCTTTGTACAAGTTTCATGTCTCATTTGAAAGCTAAGAACTTATTTCAGTCTGGGATTGTGAAAGTGAGAGAGCGAGAGAGTCCTCTTTCTGCTCTGATTAGATTATGGTCCGAGTTTTATCTCATATTTGGAAGAATCAGAGCTAAAATATCTGCAAAAAATATCTGTGTTGTCTTTAGAGACAACACAGTTTTTTTTCACAAAAAATACAACATTTTGATGTAATTCTTTATCATGTCTGAGTCTGTATATCCCTGAAACGATGAATTGATTACTAAAATGGCCGTCATCTATTTTAATAATCGATTAGTTGTTTCAGCCCTAGCCCATACCACCCAGGAATTGAAGCCGTGGCCTTCTTGCTGTGCGGCAACAGCGCCAACTAGTGTTGTTCCGATATGATACCAATACTACTACTCAGAGTAGAGACTCACAATACCGATACAAGTCTAATACTACATTGAGTGAACAACAACAATAGCGGGGCCTGTAAAAATATGCCAAGACCCATAGAACATGACTCAATTTCAAGTCTGTATGCTGTGAGTTATGCAGCTTGATTCTATTTTAAATGTGCTGTGATTATTAGGGGGTTTAGGGTCTGTAGAGCCCAAATAAACACAAACTGGTATTGGATAGGTTTGATTTTGGTACTCGCTGATAGAAATACCTGAAAAACCTGTGGATTCTGCATTAAATCCGACACCAGTATCATCATTGGACCAAGCAGAGCGCTAACCACTCAGCCATGTGGAACAATCATTTGCCAAGTCGGATTTCCCTTCATTGATTGCTTTTAGATAGACTCATGAAGATAAGTATCGGGCTGGCATTTACTTTTTGCAGCTGGATCACTGCGCGTCTTGGTAAAGGCGTATTAAGTGTCTCTTCTTGTTTGCAAAGGGTTTTGCTAAATCTGTTGTCTAATTGTATTTCATTTCAATTGTCTTTCCTTGCGCAGCTCTTCTGGACACACCCTTTTTGTCACTGACTTTGGGAGGCGAAAAAAAGGCTTTTATTCCCAAATGCTGATGTCAAAAGTGATGATAAAACCAAGTCAGGTAAAAGAAGAAGTGGCCTGACGTTTTAGGGGATGAAGGATGTGTCTTTAAAAGTGGAATGAATACGACTCGTAAAGAGTGAGACATAGTAGTAAAGACAAAGAAAAAGTGAGCTGTCTGCGTCTGATGAGAAAGCCATACTCTCTCCCTGGGACTTTGGGCCGGGAGGAGTGAAGGAGGGAGGAGAGGAGGAGAGAGAGAAAGAGAGAGAGAGGAGGCTCAGTGAATACCTCTGCGTGACTAATGTCTTTTTCACACATTTCACCTTCTCCCATCCATCATTGTGTCTACCTCCCGCTCCCCTGTTAAAACAAGAGCCGCCGGGACAGCAAATAGTACAAGGCTACTGTAACGTTTTATATTCTGTGGGACGTATTTATACTACACTTAACCTCATTTATACATCTGTCTGGGGAGAGCAGACGCTGGAAGAACTGTTGCATGTAGCATTTTCTGGAGTTGGCTGTAGTATATATATAAAATAGTACAACCATTACACAACGCAGGGATAATTTAAACATAGTCTCAATGTTTATACCTTGGCTATTTACACGTGTTCTTTATCTATCCCCAGTTGGATTCTGCAAAGATACAACCCCATTCATCCTAATTTCCATTTCTCGAGGACATGACCTGGACTAAGCTTTTCCACAGCTTTCCATACACTTGCCTTTTGTTTTCTCTCCGGACATTTTGTTCCACTCATAAGAGGTTAATAATGCTGCTTAACCCCATGCCCATAGCCAGCCAAATACCATAAGATTCTTCTCATCTTGTATGGTTTTGTAGCGATGTGACCACTTTCAATACTATCTTCTTGGTTCAACTCTCGTCAATTTTTCTTCTGCTGTAAAATGGGTTGCCAGGTTAATCGCGATCAAATAGAAATTGCAATTTGAACATTAGCAGTCACTAATGGTCTTATAGCAGCTGTTAATCTTCTTGGACCTGGATTTTTCTACGAACAGAATCTTTATTTTGCTTAGTCTCTTGTTCAGTCTCTCTGTTTTGTTCATACGCACTATTTCTCGGTAAAATCTCTGACACCCCCCGACTTCTCACCATCACGGTCCAATTTCCTCCCACCTTTCTCAGTCAATCAGTCAGCTTTTCCTCCTCCTGTTTTTCTAGTGTGAGGTTTCATGGTGCAGCGGCTACCGAGCGATCCGGGTCACGCCTAATTTTCGGACTCGACGCGACACCTCGGCTGATAATAAGCCACTGTGAACAATATAAAGTTTGTGCAGACATGACCACAGGGTGACTGCTGAGAAGTCAATGGTTTGGAACTACTCAATTAACCCCTGAATCCAGAGTGAATTGACCCAAGAGTCCAACATGAATTTGATCCCACAACTGTGACATACCAAAGCACTTCATGGAAGATGCTGCAAACATACTTAAGCCATTAATCTTTTGTAAAGGTTATGGAGAAGTTATAAATGATGATGATCTATAAACAGACAAAGTAATTGCTATTTATGAAGATGTATGTGTATTTTCTGTGTTTTAGGTCCCCCTAGAGTGTCAGATCGAGTGACCCACCGGCAGAGCATCCGTCTGGGTCGCACCATGAAGCTGCCCTGTCCTGTGGAGGGAGACCCCCCTCCGCTCATCATGTGGACCAAAGACGGGCGTAACATCCACAGCGGTTGGACGCGTTTCCGAGTGCTCCAGCAAGGCCTGCGCATCAAAGAGGTGGAGACTGACGACGCTGGGACCTACATCTGTAAAGCCACCAATGGCTTTGGCAGTGTCAACATCAACTACACGCTCATCGTCATAGGTGGGTTCAAATGCAACACTAAGCACGTGAGCTCAAATGTCTACTCCAGTTGATTATATTAGGCAAGGCAAGTTTATTTGTGGAGCATGATTATAAAATCAGTCCATAAAACATACATATAATCATTCATTAATTACATTAGCGAAGAATGCAGATACAATACTTTCAGTTGTTTCATATGAACAGCTAAAACTAACTGGATTTAAAAATTGTCAGAGTTGAGGCCTTTTTCATATCAGACAGATTTTAGCTGCATAAAACTGAAACGTAGCCTCACCATGTTTAGTTCTAACTCTGGGAGCAGCAGCAGACCACTCCTTGAGGTCCTCAGAGCTTGAGATGGTTCATACTGCACTAACATGTCAGAGATGTAGGTGCTAGATCATGCAGAGACTTGTAAACAAGCAGAGCTGTTTTGAAGTCTAATCCCTGAGCCAATGGAAGCCAGTGCAGAGACCTGAGCACTGGACTAATATGGTTGTATTTCCTGGTTCTAGTCAGGACTTGAGCAGCAGCGTTCTTAAGAGATATTAAGAGATTGAGGTTTCATGGTTGATTTAGTGAAAGTATAGTACTTTTAAATGGAGTTACATCCACTGCTTTTAAACTAGTGCCTCCATGGATTAGACTCTGGGTGCCACAACGGTTTTGTTTTGTGTATTTTAAGTGGGAATGTGAAGCTTGTCAATCTATTGGTCCCGTTTGGTTGAGCCATTTCATCATGTCTTAGTTATAGCACTCTAGTGTGTGACCCTGTGGACCCTCACAACCTTGTTCAAATACAGGTGTGTGTCCTTTTCTGTACTGGGACTCTATAGCCGCTTTGCTTTGCTCTTATCCATGTAAACAAAATACCTGGAGAGACGTGTGTGTGTCAGTGAGTGTCTGCTCCCTGAGGACTCCGCACCCTGAGTGTGTGTGGAGTTTCCATGTGTTTGTGCACATGCACCTCGCCTCTGTGTGTCACATTTCAGCCGGTCGAGTGGATGCCAAAAGACAGATTAAGGCTGTGCAGCGTTCCAGAGAATCTGACTAAAGCATCTCTCCCTGCCCGCCGTCGGCTCTTCAAAGAGCAGCCAGAGTAAAAGGCTTCTGATCAGGTCTGCCAGTCACTGTAGTTTATTCTATACCTGTGTAATACCGTTATTGATGGTCAATTGTGTGTGTATGATTATTAAACAATAAGTGACTCTTGTTCTTAAAACTACAAATATTATTCATTCAGGCATTATTCATTCAGTGTATCATGGTGTGGAAAGTCTCCACAGCTGCTTGTTCACATTCAAGAGGCAGTTAAGAGTGTATTTCTTCATTTGGTGAGACAAAAAGTCCAATTGGAAATGAAAAGGACAGTTGTAAGCCTCTCCAGTAATCATTATCGGTATGTGATCCCAAACTGCATTGGTGCTGACCCACACTTCAAAGACGCGCTGGCATCAGGAGGGCAGAGGGGCGCGGGGGGCTACAGCTGCCGCTGAGGTCATGCAGGCAGACAGCTGCTGCCCTCCCTTCTCTGGGCCTCTTTCATTCACACACATTTGCATTTACACACATACGTACGTTGAGAAAACAAAGCACTGGGGAAACCACAGATGCAGGAGTTTGGCATTTCATTTTAGCTTAATCTCAGTTTATGCAGCGCAGATGCAAGCTCATGATATGGTGCTCATTGTGAGAAAAATCAGACCCTCCCCCCCCCCGGTGTTCATAGAAAAACAACATCTACCTGTCTTATTTAGATTTATATGTGTGTTTTGTCAGGATGGTGCATCTCAATAAACACAGAAGAATCATGCATGTAAACACACCACGCCAGATTGTACTGTTCTGCATACGATGTCCCACATCCATCCTGTCCTATTGTAAATGTTTTTAGTGGTAGGGGAAAGCGGAGCAACCTGAGGAAAACTAGGCATGAGGAGAAAATGCAAACTCCACACAGAAAGGCCTGTCCGGCCTTGGATCTGAAGCCTTCATATTAGAAACCTTAGGTTTCTAATATGTTACTCACAAAAGTGCCTTATCAACCATGACTACGGTAACTTAAATAAACATGCATATTGTGTATGACACTCTCACATATCTAATTTATTTAGAGATAGCATTCACGTTGTGATGAAACATTGGCCAGCTGTTTAAGAAGCAAAACTGCATTCAGAACCTATTGAGTTCCTCAAATTAACCTGAATGTTCCACCATTTTTGCATCTTTTCTGATGTCACCCTGATCCAACCAGCTCATACATGTGGATACTTCTTAAAGACAACCCTTTTGTATCCCAGATGTAGACTGTAGTCTTGGAGGGCAGTGTTCTCATAGCCGGAACAATCAGCATGCACAATGATGGCTAAGGCACGAAGGGAATGAATGACGGCATGTGTCCAGTTGTCTCTGACATGGAAACACTGCTCCATATTTACTCTGCGGTAACCCATCATACATCACAGTCTTGTTTACCGCCTCCTCACTCACATTTGGTGTATCCTCATCGTCCTCTTTCATCTCTTGTGTGGTCCCGCCGTGATTATTCAGTGACCGCTCCATTTCACAGTAATGAGCCCACACCTGCATCTTATTGTCCTGCTTTCTCATTTTCAAACCCAAACGTATCTTTAGCACCTTTTTCCTATTAGCGCTCAATCTTAACCTCATTCCTCCTTCCCTCTGCCGCTCGGCTCAGCTTTCCCTACCACGTTTTAATTTGTATCAATATTTTTACAGTTTTCCCGGCATTTCCCCAGAAGTAATAGCACTTCATTGACTAAAAAAAAAGATAAATTCATTTTGCTGTGCCATGCTGTGGAGGGGCATTTTGTAAATGGAGGTTTTGTTGGCAGTGCGCTCACTCAGGACATTCCTTGAATGTTTCTATTTTATTGTGTGTTGATTGGCATTCGTTTGTGCCAGTTGTCTTGTGCCTGATGTCGAGCGTGAGAGCCATGGCCAAATTAAGGCATGTTTTTATTCTCTGGTACGGTTTCCTTGTGTTGATTTGTCATGGCGTGGAGCAGGTTAGAGGAATGGCATTTGTTACAGGAACACTGTTGCCAAGTGACCCCTTTTTGACAACTCACTGGAAAAAACCCAGAAAAGCTAGCCATAGGGTTAGGTGATACTGACAAAAAGTTATATCTCAAGAATTTTAGGACTTTCTCCAGTGTGTAGTGACAGCACTGCAAAACGTAATATCTTCATGAGGTAAATTTGCTATATTTGTCCTTATACTGAGTCATTTTGAATCGTAAAGTAAAATTATCTGCCAGTGGAACAAGTATTTTTGCACTTAAATGAAGGGAAAAAAAACATTTTCTACCTAAAATTAGATAATAAATCTACATTTGAAATTATATGTTTTTTGTTACTGTAAGTGCAAAAATACTTGTTTCATTGGCAGATTTTACGTTTAAGTCAAAACTACTCAAATTGAGGTCAAATATTCGGTATCCAAGCAAATTTAACTTATCAAGATATATAAATGTGAATGTCTCATCGTTTAGGAAATCTAACTTTCCATGTACCGTTTTGCAGCTCTTGTTGTTTCCTTGCCATCGACAACATAATTTACCATAACTTCCAAACAAGATATCCGATGTTACCTTGCGGATGGTAATATTTCCCACCCAGCGTGCAGATGCCAGATTGTTTGGCAGCTTTGTATGCTTTTCTGTACCACACTAGAGTCAAGTCAAGTTGAAGACAATTTAAAAGAGCTTGCCATGACCAAAACCAGTACATAGGCTTTCAACATTAAACCAATTTCAGCTACTGCCACACGACTACAACTGGTGTGCCCTGATTTACAAGACCGCTGTAAAGTCGGTAGCCAGCAGCCCGACACTGTCCTCTGGAAATTAGGTGCCAGCAAAAACTCTCCTTCCCTCATTTTTTTCTTCTCTCCTATAAGTTTTGTCTCTGTTTGATTTCCCCCACCAGCCCGTATGAGTGAATGACAGAAGATTTATAGTCCAAACCAGATGTGATGACAAAAGGAGCGTGTCTGGAGCGGGGCAGGGAAGCTGTGGAGGAAGGAAGTGGTTTAGTGTTGTGCGCGCTCATATCAAAGGCTGCGTGGCTTTGACGGTGTGCGTCTGAGGCTGATGTTGTTTTCATCAATACACTCCACTTCTTCTTTTTCTTTTCTGTTCAAACCAATCGTTGCATTGATTTGTGTTGATTTAAAAGCGCAGTCCTAGTTTCTTGACATCTGTTCATGATTGGAGAACAAAGAGAAAGAGATCAAACCTGTAGTGGTGTATGTTTAAATAAATGATCTTGTACATGATTTATGTTGATCAAGATTTGTGGTAAGTGTTGACATAGGAAAATGGAAATGCAAGATGTAGCGGGGAAAAAAGGGGCTTGCTATTCATAGTAGCAGCCGTAAGATAACAAAGACCTCTTCAAAACCACTGGATTGGTCTCTAAACTGAACTATGAGCTGTTCTTTTCAGCTACAATCACAATCTCTGATATGTCAATCAAGTATGTAGTATTTTTTGTCTCATCATAATTCTTTATAGTTTATTGAGCAACCTTTTATGAATTATTCAACTTTTGCCCACTGCCTACCAATAAACCACGCGAAGACGCATTAGTTTTATTTTATTTTTGCTTCGTTTAACCGATGAGATTGCGTTTCAGATTCTGTGCCTACCAAATCATGCGGAGAAAAACAATAAACAAGGCACGCCGACGCCACGCACAACCCAGGCTTAGTTTTACAATTCCCTATTCTTCCCCGTGTTTGAAATTAGCATTGAGTTTTTTTCAGTCGTTTGAAAACCAAAACCAGGCCCTGCACTTATTCCATTTAACTCCAGCGACTGTGTGTGCAACTGCAGCTGTCTTCCGGGCCCGAAAACGCAGCGGCTCGGGTTGCAGACCTACATCATCTCTGCGGCCCCGTGTGTCTCTGGCTTCTCAAATGTCCCGGTTTTTAATTGAGATATCTGGTGCCTGGTCTGGAGAGGATGTAGAGGTGGCCAAGGTTCCGCACTTAATTGCTATGACTCATATGAGCGCGGGCTGTGCGATTGGCCCCTTGCAAAATCTCGAGTAACTCTTTCTCACACATACATACTCCGAGCGGTCCGGCACAGCGGTAAATGCCATGCAGTTTTGAGTCCGCTGTGTGTGTGTTGCGGATTTAAGCTCTCCTCCGGCTCAGGTTTCACGCAGTATTTTCTCACTAATGGCAGAAAAATGCGCGGGGTGAAGCCGGCGCTGCTGCTCCCCGGGTTTGGAGGCACCGCTCGGTTGATGTTCAGCTGAAGGTTTGAGGCCTCACAGGGGAGTGTTTTCGGGGGGTCCAAGTCATAATTTACAGAACATAAAAAAGATGTTATTTGGCAGTGTAGCCCACAAATCACGGGAGGTTTAGGCTTCTACCTCCAGTTTGTTGACGTTCGAGCTCCAAGGAGTGATCTTTAGACCGTGGTACGTGTCAGTCAATAGTGGTGTCAGTCAACATTCAAAACTATTTACTTCACCAGTCTTTAGCCCCAAAATAGGTAAGATGGTTGCTTTTAGATTGAAGTTCAGTGTCTGCCTCTGTTTACTGTGACAATGAAGTTCAAGGTGTCAATGTTTTTTGCTTCAAGATCCAAGTGACTTTTCCCTTCTCCCCAAACACATTCTATTGATGCTTTAGTCACAACATGTTTTAGTCATTACTTCTTCAGTGAGTATTTTGGTTAGCAGAGCAGTGCCAAAGAATATTGTAAATGCCACATCATATTTCCTTCTGTCTCACCGAATGCCAAATGTTCACTAACTAGATCTGCAGACGCTGGAGGTAGTCGCTCCGGTTAGAAACTCCAGGCACACAACAGGTGCAGGATATAAGACCGAGGTTTGAAAGGAGGCTTGTTCCTGGTTCCGTTTCACTTCATCAGATGTCCTGCTTTGCTTTGGTCGCTTTCGTCCAGACACAACTTTGGCTCCGGAAACCATGGTGGCACTATTGAAACGGCAGATGTAAACATGCTGGTGTGCAAGATAGTGCATGTCCTGGGATATAACCCTAGATACATATGGAAGGAGTAAAACCAGAATCAAGTTTCACACGATTTTACAAACATCTTCTGTGTCCAGATATTCCCCACTATATGTCTATTTTTATATAAACAATGTACAGCAATATAGAAGCTAGTCTGTGTAGGCACACAGAAGACAGATGTGGACAAACGGTTGGGCGCCTTCTCTTCAGAGGCCCTAGCCTCATTTCATGGCTGTCTGTCCCACATCCTCTCGTTCTGCCCCGGTTCACCTTCAGTAAAGAAATAGAAAGATGGCAGTTAGAGTACACAGAGATCTGAGATATAGGAGAATTTAGAACAGCAAATTAAGCCAAAATGGATTGATCAATTAATTCCTGATTTCCGAAATACGTTCACGTTCAATGTTTAGCCAAACAAAGGCTAAGGACAAAAACATGCATTCCCAGCATTTTAAGTAAAAAAAAAACAAAACAACATCAGCAGTAGATACAGAGCTAATAACTTTCACTCTGACAGACACATCTTAATTCAGCCATATTGACGAGTATAGCCTTTTCCAGTTCTATTATATTCAGTGCTTAATTTGTAAATCCAGATTTTCAGGAACACTTGTGTACTGGGTGGATTTTATGGGGGAACAGCCCAAAATTATTGCATATTTAAAAGTTGTTGGAGTATTTTATTTCCCGGATCCAATAAAGCTCAAAATTCCGATTTCCCGGAATGCGTTCCCCCAAAAGCCGGATCAAATTAAGCACTGATTATATTAATCCGAAGACTTGACTGGCATGCACCAGAGGCACATGGCTACTCATTATGCATGTAAACAAATGGTACTTTAGCCCCAGTGCTCTGACTCTTCCTCAACGATACATGGAACACCCCTAAGGTCATTCTTTCCCTGTAGCCCAATTATGTTTTCGGAAAATGCAGGTCCTCTCAAAGACCCGTCACTAACAGTATAGCTAACAACTATACATAAGCTACTGACATTAGCCTAGCGCTAGCCGACGTAGTTAGGAATGGACAGATAAGATGCACAACAGAGACGGTATGATCGTAGCAAAAAAAAAAAATACACAGTGGTTTAAATGAATGACCTGATGACTTAGTGATACAGTCACACTGCAGTGACTGACCTGATCAGGAGACGTTCTCAGCTTCGTGGGAGTGTTCCTCATGCTCCAGTTCCACTTTTCTCTCTACGGCTTCTTCCACCAGATTCTCTAATTCAACTTCACGATCTTTTTTGACCTCTGTCTCGCGAATACTTCTTCAATTCTCGCACTTTTCGCCGCTTTCGCTTGTTATCCAACATGTTTTTGTCCCACCATCCGGGCTACCTTAGGTCTTGCGCATGCGCAGTTTGACTAAACGTTGAACGTGGACGTATTTCAGAAATCAGGAATTCAACAAGAGCTAGAATTTTCCTTGTTTAAGTTGTTGTCTCTATATTTAATCTAGAACCAGTGCCTTAGTTCTCCTGTGATCTCCTCATTATGTCCATGTCAGTAATCTTTGTCGAATAAATGATATACAAGGGTTATGATAGGGAGCAGATTGAAGGCTGAGCAGACACACATCCAAGGAAAACTGTGTGGCGTGCAAGAGCTAGAAGTTGCATTCAAAGACAAATGATTAACTCTGCACAGCTTAGGGAGCACATTGACCCGAGCCAGTACTGGCATGCACTTATTTTAGCCCTCAATATATAAAAACAAACATATCCAATTTATTTCCTCTAACTTTCTTTGTCTATTGCAGCAACACTTCCTCCCTTTCTGATGTTTTCTTTATTGAAGGTCTTCTAGTACGTTTCCTCCCCTGCTTGCCTTCATGCTCCATTGACATTTGTGCATGTGTGTGCCAGTAAGTCAATATGGCTCATGAGGCCATGCCAAGTCGGGCTCTCCTAGACCTTAATGGGCCTTAAAGACCTTCTGCGAGCTTCAACTGCTCTTTCTCCAGCGCAGGCCATCTGTCCGTCATCGCTTCAGACTCATTCCCGTGACCCAATCCACCTCCAGTCAAAAGTTTATGACATTTTGATAAACCTTCACATTGGCTCCTGGGTGATTGCTACGAATGTGATTCAACATACTACATTTCGGATCGTTCACTTTTCGTATCATTTCACATAAATTATGATTGTAGCTGGAAATTCCCTTAATATAATCTGCCAGCTGTTAACAAAGTCTAAAAAAGGTATTGTTTTACTCCCATCATCTCCATGGCAATCCTAGACCTAATAAGAGGTGTTGCTTTACTGCTCCGTGTGTGTTTTGGCCTTGCGGGCACATAACATTTACTGCAGCATTCAATACAGTTCTTTTAGTGGAATAAAATAGCTGCTTTGAAATTAATAAGATGCAATGAAAGACTATTGAATGATGTGATTTTCAAATTTCATGCCTGTCTTCCAGTAGGGCTGCACAATGAATTGCAATTGAATCGAATTTTGAATGGTTGTAAAGAATTATTGAGTGACATTGCAAACAACAAATAATAATCCTACAGTTTAGATCTCTACAAACTCTGAAATGCAGATGATTCTTGTTCTAATTTAACAATTTACTCAGACCAACCCTCTATCTGCTCTATGTAATTTTGTTGTACACTTGTATAATGACAAAAAGCGTTACCTAAATGTATAACGTGAACTGAATCTTCTTTGTAAAACATTCATTTCAAATCTATATTTTAAAAAAAATCGGGGGAAAAAAATTGCAATGATATTTTTTTTCCAAAAGTGTGCAGAAATACTTTTCAGTTTGTTTATACAATCCTGGACTAACTTCTCAGTGTGTGACCAGCGGCCATAAAAGAGGGGAGAAATGAGGAGGTGGTGAGGGAGGGAGAAGAAGAGATATGAGGCGCAATGTGCCAATGTTTAATCTGGCTCGCCACAAACGAAGGAATTTAGGAAATACAAAGCCCTAAATGGGATTGAAAACAGTTGTATTGTTAATGCTGTGAAACATTAGGATAACTGATCATTAGAGTTGCACGCTGGATTTCTGTCACGCTTTGTAAAATTTTGAGTTTGAAGTTGTTTTCTATTTATTTTACATTGTTGTTACCCTCTATAAGTGAAATTGTAAACCAAATCAAAGCAAGTCTAAATTCAAAGTAGAATTTAAACAGCAATTTACAATTTTAGCACTTGCTTAGAAGCATAGAAATAAAAAGGAGAAATGCCCTCCTTGCTAACTGAGGTGGACAGTTAGCAAGACCGCTACTCTGGTTTACTTTTCAGAATTCGTTGGCCTGTTCAATGTATTTTCCCTTTAGCTGTTAGCATTAGCCATCAAACACCTCAATTTATTAACTGATCTGATTGTGTTTAGCTATTGCCATCCCATTGACCACATTTGTGTGATGTCAAAGCCTATTTAGAAATCATAACTGAATGAACTGACCTTTTGAATTTTTACCTATGATTAGAAATAGCATGTAAAAGTGGCATCTGAGCTAAATGCTACATTATTTTGGTTGAGTTTTCTGCTTCTTTGAGGGTTAGATACCCGTCCAATGCCTACTAAACCCCCTGTTATTATGGGTCCATTCTGTGGAGCATTTTTGAGGCTTTTATGAGCAAAAACACATTACCCAGTGGTCAAATATTTAATCTCAGAACTACAAAAACGCAAGTATAAATGTACAATTCTAAGGGGACGCCAAAGTGCTTTTGCCTGCTCTTGTTTCCATAATAGATTAATAAATACAAAATCAATAGTGTGGAAGTTGCCAAAGAAAGAGCAATAGGAAGGATTTACAAATCATAAAATCAAAGAAAGAAGTTATAGTAAAAGTGGAAGGAAGGGAGTCTGAATGAGCAAGCATGGACATTTGTATGTGATCAGAGCAGTTAGCAGGGGAGCTGTGCGCTGCTCAATAGACAGCTTAGTGTCCATTATATGCTGTGTAGGATTAGTGCTGTTCACTATTGTTCTCCTCAGGAGGTAGGAGCGCACACAGGCACGCACACGCCTAGCTTCACACACAATACTAAACATACATCTTTGATCTCTGTGCCTTATTCATCTTTTATCTCATGGGCCATGTTGTTTTATCACTGTACAGAATGTCTTGATCACATGCACACATGGGCCAGTGCACCTAGGCCTTACTACCAAAAGCCTACAGTGCAGCCCCCAGACCCGCCCCTTGGCTCAAGTCTGTCAGAGCATTCATTGACAGAGCTGCTTGTTCACTCAAGGAGCCTTTTCTCATTAGGACTGGGATTTGTCACTGGCCCTGCAGGCACCATTGTCCCTCTCAGAGCGGGTTATTAGGCTGTCCCGCTGTAGCCAGCCCCCTGCTGAAAGGGCTGGAGAGGAGTGGAGAGTCTGTGAAGGGCATAGCAGGCCTGGCAATTAGCAAAGACATGTTTGAAGAGAGGACAGAGAGAATAGAAAGGACAAATCAAGGAGAACGAGGGAACGGACCTGTGCAACAAAAAGGCTTCTTTTGAAGTTTTAGAAACTTTTGTCTGCTCCTCGTTGCTTCACTCTTGCTCTATCATCAAAGCCAAAGACTGGTTCTTTAACACGCAATGTCCCTCCTCCCCCTCCTTTATTCTGCTCTTATTCTCTCATTCGTTACTCTTCTCCATAAGAATGCATTTGTGTCAGTGCTGAAAAGCCCTCTATCGTCCCGAAGCTGCTTTGAAGTCTTAATGATGACGTGAAGAGGGAATTATGCTCACAGTCTCTTTGTGTCACTGCGGATTCCACCAGTTCCATCTGGCTTTTACAGACGCACCTGACAACAGGCCGGTGGACTGCAATGGAAAAACCTCCACAGAAATGTCTTCACCAGCAGCAGACATGGAATGACTTGTTGCTCTTATCAATAGTCATCATATTTCTGTGTCCCAAAGCTAGGGCTGTATCACAGTGTGCTTTTGTCATGTGGTGGCAGCAGTGTAGACACAACTGCTGCTCTGGTGCCATATCTCAGCTCTTGGGGCTGATAAGACTTCTTTATCACATGAATGTTTAAACATTAACATAAATAAGGAGACAAACTAGCCTAAATGCACTTGATAATGAAATCTAATATGTATGTTGTGGTATAATTTTGGCTAGACACTCGCTGAACAGATAAGATTTTGTTCAGGTGTGAGTCTGCATGTGCACGCTTGTAATGTTGCATTCCTGCGCATTATATTTCACATAAATGCATGTTCAATACATTTGGCTGTATTTTTTGTGGAGAGACTCTGGTGGTTTTTCCCCGTGGTTCTTAGAAAAACAATGCGATGGTTATGCGGCGCCTGTGATATCAGCCTAGAGCTTGATCCAAGTGACAGCATGCTGAAAACCGATACACTCTCACACACTTATTGTGGCTAAAACCAGAATATTTCTACATTCCTCCCCCTCTGCTTTGCGTGTCAAAATGATATACGCACGATGTTTGCTTAGTACTATTACGAGTTTGTCCACACTTCCATTCAAAGCAGACTTTTTGCTGTCTGCCAATGTGTAAATTGTAATAAGCTATGACAAGCACTGTTGACTTTTCTGTCTTGTTCTGCTATTTCAACACGAGCAAAAATAGAGTGTGGCTCCATTCGGATGATATGAAAATAATTTGAACAGAACAGTGGAGCGCTTTTGGCAGATAGTAATAAACTTGGTCATTAGAAACACATTAAAAACTGCAAAAAGCTATAAACAACGACATAATCCCTCTCGTTGCCTGCAGCATTTTATTAATAAAGCATTTAACCCGGATCCTGTTGCATTACGGCAAAGCAGACATGCACAAACACATTCGTTGCACCTGTTGCGTTAAAAGTGCTGTTATTTATTTAATTATCTACCTGACCGGATAAATAGGCCCCATTAAAGACTATCAATGTTGGCTGAGCGGGAACAGAGCATTCCAGCGGCCCTGCGTACAAAGCTTTATTTTCCATAATTAGGGGGAAAAAAGCCATCGACACAATGCAACAAACAGGCATGGAGCAGAGAAAGCACCGGGGTGACTCATGGTGAAACTTTGCCCGGCGGCGCACCGTGATGAGCCGGTTGGTTTTTACATTGTTGTAAATAGTTGCTCATCAAAGACGAGCCTGTCAGCGTGTAGCCGCGCAGTGGAAAGCGTGCCAGCATCTTTGAAGTCAAACAGCCTAGTCCCAATTAAACACGTAGACCATGGACATGTTCCTGTTTTTACGTATCCGTAAAAACAGGAAGTATAGCAAGAGATCAAATCGTAGTGGTCGTAGAGAGAGCATTAGTAAGTTGCAAAGGCAGGACAAACGGTAGCATCTTTAATTATGTTTTGCTGTCTACAATGATGACAGATTTATGTGGTTTTCGGCTTTGAGATCTATCACTTAGTGTCAAATCATCTGTCATCACCGCTGGGAAATCGTTACAGCTTACTTTGATAGTGTGGCATCCTTTTGTAGATAGATTGTAGAAACATATTGGCTTTAGGTGCAGTCATTATGTGTAATTGATTCCATCGGTGCTATAAAGTACTGTAAAGGATTTTCCCTCATACGGTGCATCCACTTTTGGCATGTGCATAAAGTAAGCTCTTGTGTTCAGTATTTTGAAAAAGGATGTTAGCTCATTTTTACAGAGCACTGTTTTCTGTCATTATAATTATCCAAGTACTGCATAAAAGACAGTGGATAGTTTCTTTAAAATCCACCCACACAGAGTCCAAGCTGGCAAACCGAAAATTAAATAAAGTCAAACAAGTCTTATGCAAATTAAGGCAGATGGCTTGTTGTGGTTGTGATGGGTCATAATTAGTAATGGGGTTTATGGCTCTTCACTGCGAGCCAAATTTTAGGATCTGTTGCCTTCAAATAGCCATTTGATTAAAATCCTGCAATATTATAGCTGGATTTTGACCCTTTGAAGTATGAGAGAGTATGAATGAAACTTCGAGCCACAATTAAAGAAAACCATGACAAATCATTTTTAGTGCCAAAAGTTTGTGTTTCCTGCTCTGCTGTTAAGCTGTGTTTATTCAATTTAGATGTGCTAAAAACAAGAAGAAAAAGATTCAGATCTTTTCACAAAAAAGATTTATTCGAAGTGTTTGTGTTAAAAAGTTGCTCAAAAGATCCAATTTGGACATGAACGTTGTATCACTAGTTGAAATGTTGAAGAAAAGGCTAAAAAACAACACATGAACTATAGCGTCTCACGTGGCTAACAACAGCTGCAGCCTTCTAGCTAAACGGTGAAAATGAATTTGGTAATGTAAGACGAGTAGAGGGTCAATCCGGGGAGCAGCCCCAAAGTACTAATGAGTAGATGTTTAACCGAAGAATCATTTGATACAGGGAAGAATGGAGGTGGCGCGAGGAGGAGAATGATGGAGGGTTCAAAGTGCCGAGGCGATGCCGGCGGTGTGCGTTTCAAAGGCGGCGCGTGGCCATGGATGTGAGAGATTTGTTAATTCAGCAACGCAAAAGCGCCGCCTTGATGTTTACTAGGGTTACACACAGAGCAGCTGGAGGAACATACTTATAAATACACACACATGCACAATTACATGACAGAGGCCGCTCATACTTTCATGCGTATATTGCATTGACATGTTCACAGCTTGGCACATTACTATTGACAATCAGGGAAATGGTGCCCCATAGAAGCCTTGATGTCGATACAGCACTCAAATTCATGCAACGGTCTTTCTGTGCATCCAGATGTAAATGTATATTAGTCCGATTAGGTTCATATGGTCTTCTAGTAACAATGCTAGTGTCTTTTCTTATAGTCAGACCTGCGTATATTTTTATACCTTTACAGCTGCTGCCTTCCTCAGAAGTGTCACGTGATGTTACAGTGACATGTCTGGTCTGATTTATACAGTTTTTGGCACTGTTTTCCTGCTTGTAGTGGCAGGACGACAGCGCCATCTGCAGTCCGACTTCTTCAGAACTGTGTCCCAGGTGTGGGAGAGTTAGTACGCCCCCTCTTCCCAGTTCACAGTCTGGGGGGAGCGCTTCCGGATCTCGATGGCTTCTCTAATCCAACGGTGGTACTTATTGCTCTCTGTGGCGTTGTCCCAGTCCTTGAGATGGTTTTCCTTCTTGCAGTGGTCTGATATGGTGGACTTTAGCAATTTTTGCTTGGCTTTTCGTCGAGTGGCTCGCGTTGTTTTAGGTGTTTCTTTCTCACATTCTGTTCGATGTTCCTTCTTCCTGATGTAAATCCTGATGTGTTGTTGGTCTATTTTGTCCTTGGGGTGTACTAGCAACTGCCGTAGTTTTGTATGTGGTTTAACTGGAGTGCTGAGGAAGGCAGCAGAAGCAGCTGAGACTGTAAAGGTAAAAACAAATACGCAGGTCTGACTATAAGAAAAGAAACTAGTAAATTTATATTTATTAGTGTAAAAAATAAACACAAAGACTTATATATCTTTGTTTAATGGTTAATATTTATAATTATAAAGCCCAATCAATAGAAACAGCTGGATTTTTCGCCAGATGTTTCACTGCCCATCCAAACACCTTTCTCAACATCTTGAGTTGGCTGTTTGAATGTTAAGTGAGGAAAAGTTGATCAGACTTTATACTTCCTGGAAATAGTATGATCCGTTTGTTTGGTGGGATTTTTTACACTTCATAGTAAACATGCTACACAGAAATCAATGCCTTTGATCTAACTTTTGGGGCCGACAAAGTAACAAATCATAACGCAGAGAACGCTATGTGTACAGTACATGTTTTTTCACTTTTATGACCTCAGAGCCTTTTGATAAGCAGCGGACATGAAGTAATTCCCTAATTCCTCTGACTCACTCATGCCCTTGAGCCGATAGCCCCCATGATGATAATCTGTCAGGTGCTGCTCCGGGCTTTGGGGTGCAGCTGCGCGTTTTCCGGGTTGTTTGCGCGGCATCCGCATTGTCTCCATTTAAGGTAAGTCTCCGAGTGTGCACTCCACACTTGACCCGGCCGCTCCATCGATGAAGTGTGAACGCTGATGTAAAACAGGGACGGGATGAGAGGGACGCGCCGCCCATTTGAACAGCGCACTGTCACAGCCTGCTGCACTTGTGTGTGGAGAGGGATGTGAGCAAAAGAGGCAAAAGAAAAGGCTACTTTACTTTTGAAGACTAAAACAACAGCGTGAACAAAGCCAGATGCGTGTGTTTTATAAATATGCACTCACAGAAAAATGATCCTCAACTGTATGTTTTCAGAACTCATAAACCCCATCAACCAGTGACGTTTATGAGCCAGTGCATGCAGTTGCTCGCCTCGTGCCTGACCGTTGTTTCATCGCTCTGTTGATATTTTACGCTTTGACAAATACCATGTTCTTCACTGGACGAAGAGGATTTTCTCACTGTTGGTTTCCCTCAACATTTTTCATATCATAACCAAATCCAGGCCTCGTTGTTAACCTAAACTTGACCGCGTAGAGCAAATGGCCCGTGCCCGCCCGCTGTATCAGGGAATCAGTAAACAGAGATTGAAACGTCGCAGAGCTCTGGAAAACAGGACTTATTAACGCCTCATAAAAGTGCGGCATGTTAATCACATCTTGTGTGTTTGGATAATATCAGATGGAGATGGATTGGAGCTTAGATTTGTGCTTTGTCAGCCTTGTGCAATGCATTTTTAACACTTTTTCCCCTCCCTAATTGCTCCAATTCAGAGGGGGGCTCCTTAGGGGTTCGCTCAAACACTGAAAGACAGAATAATATACTTTACTTATCGCTTGCGCAAAAATGCTGTCCTTATACCTCCTCCCAGAGAGGTCAGGGGCCAGGGTCAGCGAGCTCTCCAATCCAATGCGCTATTGAGCTGAAGTTAACATGAACAGACAACCAGGTAGCTCTTAGTAGCTGACATCATTAGTTCTTTATGTCAAACAACAGATCATGAATACACTTCACCATTACAGGAAGGTCCGCCGCTGACGTCTGGATATTTCTTTTCACTGCATGTAACATTTAATTTTCTTTGCATCTGGCTCTTCCATTGGAAAGGAAGCACAGCAAAACGTTTTGTTCATACATTATACGTGTGTATATAAAAAAAAAAAATCCGGCCCTCAATCAGAAAACTTTTGGCCCTCCAAGGAAATTTTTAGAAAGATTCTTGGGGGGGGGAGAAATTGTCTCATATAAGAAAATGGCTTAAAAGTGCCTGAATTTAAAGGATTTTGAGTAGATTTAGGCAATTTTAAATGAGGATTAAGTATTTATTTCTTGCCATGGACATTTTTGTCTCAATTTAAGTTTTTGCTTTTCTTTATCTCAAGTTAAATCGATGCAAGGCAGTCCAAACCCACTCAAAATCCAAAATAAATTCTCAAAATTCAGGTACTTTTAAAGCATTTGTCTCATTGTTGCACATAGAAAATACTGAAAATTCCTCTGTTCCTGTAAAAGTTTCTCCTCCAAACCACCGTTAGTTCATATATGATGCTCAAGATGAGCATTTGTAGAAAGAAGAAGCTTTAATTTGGGCCTTGATCAGGAGGTTTGACCCCAGGTCCTTTAACGAAGAAGAAAATCGGCCCCTCATCAGCACAACTTGCCTACCCCTGGTATGCAGTATGTGTTCATACAGTGTTCATTCTTTTGACATAGTTTACTCTTCTTAGACTGACTTGAGGCCCACTGGTTGGATATATTTCTTTTTTGTAAAAGCTTTTTTGTGTGCTGTAGGATAGAAATCGGTCGAACAATGAATCAGTCTGTGTAATTATGTTGCTGCCACTGCAAAAACTCATGTCTTGGTAAGTTAGGTAATCTATAAATTAGCTAAATTTTCTTGAAATAAGTACATTTGCCCTTGGTTTGAGAAACTAATTTCAAGATACTTGTCCATGGGGCCAGTTTTTTACACTTGAATTAGGAAAAACACCAATAACAATTTTATTGAAAGTTTTTTTGTCTAATTTTGAGTGTGTTGAGACCTTTTTTCTTAATATTAGTGTAAAAAACTTGCCTCATGGACAAGTATCTTGAACTTAGTTTCTCAAGCAAAGGACAAAGATGCGTAACACATGAAGAATCAAGATGATTTTTAGAACAGGAGAAATCGTGTACTGGAGCTTTATATGTATTTTAGTTTTCTCAATTTATGTTCTATGCAATGAGGCTCATACAATTTCACATATCTCTCCAGTCCGTATAGCTATAATATTCAGCGAGTGTCACCTCTTTGGAAGCCAAATTTTAAATAAGTCTTTGAGTGCTGCTTTTAACATATTTATGTTTTACAATCTTGTCTACATTTTATCCTTCACCTCATCTTTACTTGGTCCAACTCTCACAAACCACTTATAGTCTGTCGAGAGAACGCTTTTGGAACACATTTCTTTGATTAACTAAAGCTTATTTGGCTAAAAACACCGAACATCTGTTAATGTTGTGGTTGCGTCTTCTGGGCATGTACATATTAAGTGATGATGGATGTGCTTGGATGAGTAGTTTGACGAGGGGATCGAGGCGTAGGAGTGGGCAGCTTTACTGTCAATCCATAAAAGTTGCAGCGCTAAAAGGTCTGGAAGTATTTTCAGCCTGCAGTGGTGGCAAATTTTACATCCTGGAACAAAATTTTATAGCCGACCAGGTTTGGCTACAAAAGCGCACTCTGGCTTAGATTAGTTACCTGGAACTGTTTGACTTTTCAGGATTTTGTCTGGAAGAACTGGCAACCTTTGGGGCTTTACTGTTCTCAATGGCATTATTTTTTATTCCCTCTCACACTCGGACTACTGCCTGACCCTCCTCCCAATCCAAATATATTCTTTGGACATTTAACTGTTACATTGTCATAGACTGAAAAGCGAGAACGCCAGATGTGTCAAGCTGGGATTATGTAGTTTTCATTACTTTTGCCATTACACCTCATTTCAGCCACACTGCATGTATTTTAAAGCTTCCTGGACAAACTCTAGATTCTGTACTTTCTGCAGGCTTTGCATTTACTAAAGAAAGTGTGAAGGGTTGGAAAACTCTGGAAATCTATCGGTTCAGGGGCCCTGACGCAACGCTGCTGATGTCCATGGTAACGCGGGACAGTAAGCGCCATACCAGCGGACAACAGACAGCTTTTCATGGACTTATAGTTGCAGAAACTGATGAAATATATATCTAAAGGTTGAAAATTGCAAAGGTATACCAATTATTACATTTTTTATTTATTTTTTCACAATAAAATGTTTACCTAGTGTACTGATTCAAGATTTCTCCATAGATTTACACAGGAAACTATAAATCCAAAGCAATTCAAATCAAAGATATATAACACAATTTAGTATATGCATGACTAGGCACTTTTTTCATTGCTTAGGGTACCTTGTACTTTAATGCACATGACAAATAAACTTGAAACTTGAAACAGAAGCTAAAGCTTATTGTGCCTGGCCTTATGCCTCAAAATTGAGCATGTTAACGGACATCCATCCTCAAAATAAACACTTTACTAAACAAGAGTCCACACCAAAATGCACCACACATTTTCAATTGTCACGCTGTCAAATATTTTTTCATAACTAAGAGAAGTAGCACTTTTTAGCTCATCACAGCAACTGTTCAATAATTTAACTCCTCTACTTGATAAACATTTCCTTAAAAATTGCCTCAAGGTCAAGGTCAGCAGCAATTCCACAGGCACAGAAAGTTTCAAACGTTGATATTTTGCACAGCATACTTGTAGTTAATCCCTGTTGCCGCTCTCTGACAGTGAAAAAGTGAGGAATGTTGATTGGATAACTGAAGAGTTACCCACTGCCAAAATGGCGTTTGTGTCACGTGTCTTTTAAAACCTATTGTATCCTTTTTGATGGAGACTTAGTAAATAAATGATGTGATGTGACTGTGATTTAGTCGCTTGGTCAGCCAAGACTACATAGTTTTCCTATATACAGTACAAAGAGGTGAAGTTTGTATGTGTGTCTGTGTAAACGCATGGTCCGATTGTATCAAAACAAACATGTAAGCTTAAAGGCGGGTATGATGAAAAAATAAGCATCACACAGAGGACTAAGAAACTGAGTGATCCTCTGCAGAATCAACAGGCAAAAAAACTTTGTTGATCAGAAATGGGAGATGTTATAAAGTTTGCTCCGATGAAGAGAAAGCAGAAATTTGAGAAGAAACATCTTCCACATTTGCACCAATGTTGCTATTTAAGACTATAAGGCCTTTCAATATTTTATCACAGTCAATGTTCAACTTTTATCAAAGAGAGTTGCAGTTTGATTCTCGCCCTGATGGGCAAAATACTTCACACTCCACCCCCACTTTCAGTCACAGTAAGAGGGCTTTGAACCATGAGAAACCCATGGTAAATACTGAAAACTCAAGATGCCTCCTCTGCATAGCTGCACGCCGCATGTTTTAACTCGTGAGGTCTTCCGGTGAGGTCTAGATGCCGATGATTGACTGACAGCTGCAGAGACAGACCCGGACACGCTGCTGGTCAAGGACAAAGTGGATATAACAAGCCTGACACGTACCAGACCTGCTTTCATACACCGAGGACTAGAAAAACGCAGGCCTGCCTCCTTCCAACTATGACATTACATTCGCTCTTTGTTGGAGTGTGCAAATGTCCGTCTCTCGGCGCTCACAATGGTACAGTCTTTCTCCCCACGCACAAACCTACACAGGTGGCTGTAATTAGCGCTCTGAGCCCATTCATGGCACAAGATCAAACTGCAGTCGCCTCGGCTTCAGGAAACTCTGCTTAAAGTTACACACACATCCACAAATATACAGCTTTTATGCATGCAACGCGCTCCCCGGGCTCTCCTTCTGTTGCTCTTTCCCTCGGCCCGTGATGCTGACATCGAAAATGTTTCTGCTCAAACTGCTTGTGTTTAGTCTGCGACCCAATCAAAGCCCAGTTTGATTGCTCAGGAAGAACTGTGTCGAAAGGGAGGTCAGTGCCGGAGAGAGGTGGGGAGCAGGGATTACAGCGTAGATAAGTCCAACCATCTCCGTCTGATTTCAAAATATATACACACTCCAAAGTTTTCACGGCAAACGTAAGCACAACCTCTCAGGCGGACCCAGTGGACACAAGGTTATGAAAGCAAAAATAAAGCTTGCGATTCGAAGTGGTCAGTTCTGGGTATTGATGACCAATAAGGCTTTCTTTTTTCTCTACAAAGCTAAATGGAAAACGACCTTATTTTTAAAAAGTGCACATGAAAAAGAATCCTTTGCTTCGAGGAGTCTGCACACCCACCACCACAAACTCAAGAGATCTTACATGACGAAATGCTTGCCAAACACCTCAAAATAACTACACTTTTATAGAGAAAAACAAAAAACTAAGGCACTCCTCCCACAACATTAATTCTCTATTTACATTTTCTAAAAAGCCTTTATTTTGCTGGGCTAATGCATGCTAAAATCATTTAAAACAAATTGCTGATTTCTTCCACGCTTTCTCTTCTTGAGAAAGGCTTGTTATTTTTGGTTTTCTCTTGAATTTCTGTCCCCCAACACCAAAGAGCACCTTCCATCAAAAAAGCTATTTTTTGTGGTACTGATTTCCCGAGCACTTTGTTTCTATTTAAAACTAAACTATACTTTTATAGCCTTTTAGTGATGTAGTAAAAGCCATTTTAGTTCACCCAAAACACATAGGAGTAAAACAAAAGCTGGAAGCAATTGCAGTGAATGGTTGACGTGTGTTCGTCATATCTTACAGATCCTGAGCCTAGAGTGGTCCTATGTCTAATTACATTAGTAAATTGCATTGTAAAGTTTCACTCGTAAAAATGTTTGTTGACTAAATCTAGTCCAAAAGCAAGAGAAAAGTAAAGGAAAAACAGGCTGTTTGTCAGGTGTTGGTGATGTGTATGCTATGCTCTAATGACGAGCGGTAATGAGATCAGATGTTCCAGAAACACTCTGGCTTGTACTTGGAAACTGCTCAGCGTGGACATAATGTGAAATGTATTTATCAGTGTTACACACGAGCTGTTAATCCGTCATACAAGTTTCTGTTGTTATTCAGACAGCCGGCCATTTAACTGTGGTGTAGAGCTGTCCGTGCTGTGGCTGCACTTTATAAATCTCACTGCTTTGTCGCCTTTCCCCTTTAGCATCGCCCCTTGCTCTGACTGTAAGCAGCTCTTTCATCTGGGTCCCGCTGCCTCTTGACCTCTGCCGGAGTCCGTCACATCCCGTCTTGTTCCCTCTCCCTCTCCGTCTCGGGCTCGCTCACTGTCTCTCCCTCATGCTGTTAATGGAGGACTATGTAGCAACACAACTTATAATGATTTCCATAAGGCTACACGGCCGCGCCACGGGAAAGAGCGTAAATCACAGTGATGTGTGTGTGAAGGTGTGTGTGTTTAGGAGAGTACACGTGGACTTCAAACACGCATGCACAAAGACTTCACTCACTTTTCAGCGCAGAAGATAACAATGTCAAATGTGTACAGGGCTCTAATCTGGACCAGGTTTCAAACAGTATATAGACTTTTTAACTTTCCCTCAACGACTGGTGTTTTGTTTCATTTGTGCACGTTTCAATACATCAATACATTGATTTTCCGATATATCGCAGTTTTGTGCGGCACGATGCGATACTGATAAATACCTGATAGATTTTTTTTAATGGCTCATGTGTCTTCATCTGTACTCTGTAGTTGAAGTGTAGGACGTTTCGATCTTAGTCCAAAGATCATCTTCAGCTACTAAAGACTTGAGCACGCTGTGGGACACTTAAGAGTGAACCAGCAGGAGGAGTTGACCTCTAAGTCCCTCCTCTCTTGGTGCTAAAAGTACCAACATCTAGCCTATTCATACTTCATCGTTATCGCTCTATTGTCTCACCCTGGGCTAACTTCTAAGTCTATTGACACTCCCCTATGGCCCTGCTGCTCCCAGTAGTCCAGGGTCATTAGCTTGGCAGTGGAGATGGTTTCACTCTCAGGTCGTTATTGTCAGGTTTCGGTCTCAGTAAGTTGTCATAAATTGGGTCCAATTTATAACGGAGACCTCCATTCCGATTCATAGCTTTTTTAACAAATATGGCGTCTTTGACTCCTCTCTACTTTAAAAGAAAAGTATCTACTTTCTTTCGATAAGACCCTAACCTCACTGTCCTCAAATGAGTGTTTGGTGGCTTTGAGATGGAGATGCACAGCTGACTGAGGACTGTTACCGCTAAAATTCCCTCTTTGGTGTTGATCTGGGAGCAGCAGGGCCATAGGGGAGTGTCAATAGACTTAGAAGTTAGCCCAGGGTGATACAATAGAGCGATAACAAGTCATATTAAGTATGAATAGGCTGGATGTTGGTACTTTTAGCACCAAGAGAGGAGGGACTTAGAGGTGAACTCCTCCTGCTGGTTCCCTCTTAAGAGACCCACAGCGTGCTCAAGTCTTTAGTAGCTGATGACGATCTTTGGACTAAGATCAAAACGTCCTACACTTCAACTACAGAGTACATGTGAAGACTGAAGAAATGTTTGCCTACGATGGACAACTCCTGTACGACTGAGAACCTACACAAACGTGTATGGTATCATATCGTGAGGCACCCAGAGGTTCCCACTAGGGCTGCACGACATTGAAAAAACTAACCAAGACAAACCAAGGCCAAAAAATTAACAAAATTAGATAAGTTATAACTAAAACTGAACTTCTGTACATGTATAAGTTCCATGCGTGTTTGGTTTTAGAGAAAAAAATTTTTCATCTCAGTCGGATGGAAGACTTAAGTGAATTTGCGATATTCTGGGGCTTCTTGCGATACGGATGTTGCATCACCTAATATTGCGAGACGATATTTTTTGCGATATATTGTGCAGTCCTAGTTCCCACCCCTATTCAGATGTATATACACAGTCCCCCTCTTCCACTCTCAATACGTACCTCAGAATGGTGTGATCTGATCCATGAAGATCCCCATATTTTGAAATTCATACCTGTGCTACGTAACTTATCCACTTCCAAGTTAACAACCAAGGATTTTGCTTTTTACATATTGTGCCCCTACATAAAGTGCCCTTTGCTGCATTTAATACAGAAAATCATGAACAAGTTCTGTTCTACATACACATTTTTTCACGTTCTTTTACATGCAGCACCAACACGGCTTAAAAACAGTTTCAGCTATGAATAATTAGGCTCTAAGTTTTACATTGCTCAGCATAATATTGAATGAACATATTGAATCTATCCGATCTATTGTTGGAAGTACAGTAAGTCATTGTGGCGCAGAATGACTGTGGCTGAGCAGAGGTTTTTGGAGTTTGAGGAATGCGCAGGATCTTGTGTCTGTGATTGGCAGCACCGTATAATCATCCCATTTATTGCAACAGCATCAACAATGATCTCTGACAGACGGATGTACACTCATGTGGTTTTATTGTTTCCAGAGAGAAGGAGGGCTCTGATGGGCTTATAATGACAGTGGAGGTTGTAGCAGGGGGTCAGAGCACCGACCGCTCGACCCTCTGCTGAAGGACAAATGGTGTTTGCTCTGCTCAATGTTACAGTCCAGGCTCTGGACAAGATGGATTCCAGAAGAGCAGTATTGATGAATGGCCTTTTAAAGCACATCTGTCTCACAAAACCGTCTCCTATTATTTTAATGGCCAAACCACTCGTACCATGGCCACTTGGTAAACTCATTTAGGGCACGCTGTAACATTTTCATTGCCTTTTTGTAAATATAGAACCAGGTTGAGATCAATCTTGGCAGTGAAAGAGAAACATATTGCTTCGTGGTAGCTTCTGAATGCTTTATAAAGTTGAGGCATCGTGTTCAAATTCAAGTGTGAGGCTTTTTGGTTTGTGTTGGGCCAAGCTGTGTGATTTTGTTGGATTTGAGCCGTGCTGCACTTTGACAGAAATGCAAACTCACACCCTGGCTGGCCCTTCTCGGTCTCGACAACACACGGTACAGGCAGAAACTAGGGGCGCACAATTAACTACAATTGAAATCACACTGGGGTTCCTCAGAGGCATGGCAGGGGGGCCTCAAAAGGTTGTCCACAAATCAATAATTGAGTTTATAATGAACTTTACATGAATGTGTTTATATGTAATCACATTTGCCGTATTGTCACTGTTTCCTTGCATTGGATATGTAAAATCATTGGAAAACCTTGACATTTTCTATTAAATAGCATGAACTCTTATCATTGGGCTGTCCCCAAGAGATTTTTGGATGTATGAGGGGGCTGCGACACTCTCAAGTTTGGGAATGGCTGCATTAGTGGATTACTAGCAGTGCAGTTATTTAGGTAGTACAATATCATTCCCAAAAAATAACTAAATATAATGTTTCGATGGGATCATATTATGTTTAAAACCAGCTAACAGTGTAATTTAGACCTTTCCGCACATTTTCTGAACTGTATATGATTATTCTATTAGTTTAGCAGGTTGCTTAGGCAGCCGGTTTCTCTCAAATATTAATACTCCTTCGCAAATCTAATCTCAATTGCTCAGAAAAATAGCAATTCGAAAAAAAAATCATCTTCTAAAACATGCCCATAGCTGTGCCCCTCGCTTTCACGCTGAGGTTCTGTCCACATATCCAGTGTCTCTATATTAAAACCCAGAAGGACACGACCTTTTAGCAAAACAGTCGCCCCCAAATACACACACACTCACTCACCCACCAGCCCGCTTGGACCCAGATTTCTGCATACTCCTATCCAGTTACTGGTCTTCTGCTGCAGACCCGAAGGTAAATAAAAGAAAGCGTTGTACAAACACACACAGGCTGCACACAGGAGTGCCCAGGCCCAGTCAATGTGTGAAATGTAGCACACTGTTGAGCCATTTCCCTCCTGCAGATTAAAAGGGGCAGAACAGGAGTTAGAGGTGATTTATGTTCTGTGTAGCTTTCAGAAAGACAGAGCGTGACCGTAGCAAAATCCTGCGAGCGTCTGAAATTATATTGACACAAAGCAGAACATCACGATAATTAACTCTATGACATCTTGACTTGTATTTGGAGAACATGACGAGAACTGATTGTGGTAGCCTACCTTGTTTAGAAAATCCATGTGCAACAAACCTTTAAAGACGTTTTTAACCATGTTGTAATGATGTTCCCTGTTCAAAGACAATATACTGTACCTGGAGTTCTGTTTTGTTTCATGCATGTTTCCTGTGGAGTAATCAGTCAGAGCTTACATTGATGTCATAAAGTCCACTGCAACAAGCTTCACTGGGCTTGTTCTCATCATTTCAAAGCAGAAATTGCATCCACTACAAAGCATGTCTTGAGAATAGCTTGTGGTTATTTTTTCAAGCTTTGTTTAGACTGATTCACTCCCTTTTGTGTCAGCACAGGATGAGTTCAGGCATAGACATTAGAAATTACTTTACTTTTATTTTACATCAGGGGTGCCCAGAGTGCGGCCCGCTGACCAAATGTGGCCCTCAGACCAATTTTTGGAGGCCCACAAGCTTCTTTGTTGAATTGGCACACATGGCCAGAAATGTCACTTTTTCTGCAAGTTTAACAATCCTACACAATTAAAACCTCAAAAACTAACATTTTATTGTGAGACAGGGTTTCCATTAAGGTGCCAGACTAAATACAGGTCTGGGGAAAGGTTTAAACCTCTCTGAACTAGAATGAACTGGCGACCAATCTGTGGCCCTCCATGCTGTATACATTTCAATCTGTGGCCCTCAATGAAAATAGTTTGGACACCCCTGCTTTACATTGTAGTTATAAATGGGAAATAATTCAATTCTGAAGTTTAAAGTGTCTAAACTACTTTTAAAAGCCTGAACTATCCACAAGAAGGGCCTTTAAAGGTACCTAAAGAATTTGGGGGAATGTGGTTATTAAGAACAGAGGGCTCTTTACTACTCTGTGTGTGTTCAGCTCTAAACAAGCATTACTCTTCGCTTTCAACTTTCTGAACTCTCAACAGTTTTTACTAGACCAAATATGTGGCAAAACATGTTTACTGGCAAACATAAAAAGAATCATCTTTAAAATAGACCATAGATTACTGATTTGAGGGCATAACCTTTTATTGTTTTGTTGTTTAACTTTAGGACAAGCATCCAAGTTTTTGATCATTAGTCGACCCGTAAATTTGCACTGGGTTCTCATGGATATGAATGTGATCTGACGTGACTGGCCTGCTCCCTGGTCCTGGTCCAAACTTTAATTTCACACAAGTCATTTCTCATTTATTGTGATCGGCAAAGCTGGAGCTGTTTAGCCTTTTAATCTTTTTGGAAATGTGAACCACCAGTTTCTGTTGTGGGTGTCAAACAATACATTAGGTAATGCTGCAGGACATTGTGATAACAGCGGCGTCTTGTGATGGAGAGATGAAAGCGCCGCTGCCTTTTATCTCATTCAGTGAGAAGTTGATGGGAACAAATAATTCAAAAGCGTTATTTGTAGTTACCATCTAAGGGATAATGATCAAATAGTTCCATTGTCTAGTTCGCTTTATGCATAAAAAGAAGAAATGCATGGATTGGATTGGATACAGGTATTAGTGGGATACTATGGTATTGCGGTGTGTTGAGGAATTTTCCATTCATTGGCAGGCATAATAAGTTCTTGTCCAGCTCCGTCTTTGTTACTCTATCTCAAAACAGCCTCATCTCAACTTAAGAGACGTTCTACACTGGAAGCACAGCTAGATTTCAATGGCCAAGACTACCACAATGTGTTGTTGAGTTTGAGTCTCAACAGAGCCTCACCTAGACTATCTAGGTAGGACATATTAAGACCATAGATGTAGATAATGATGGAGGTAGCCTGCGTGGCTTTCCCCATAGCGTTCAGCACGGGCTAACGAAGCCAATTCATGCTAGCATTTGAATCGCCGTCATGTTGAATTTTTGGAGTTGTACAAGTTCTCTTACGCTTCTCTTTTAATGTTGAAAATATTAAAAGATTGTGGAACAGGACGGTGTAGCACTTGAGGGTCATATTAACGAGACTATTTCCAATAATGAGTTAAAGAGGGGCTAAAAAGTTTCAATGGAAAGTTAATAGGAGCTTCCGGGTTTCCAGAGCCAGCCCCCGTATGCTAACTGGCTTTGTGGAGAACTAGCCAATTGCACCTCCATTTTACCTAGAGAAGGTACTCAAAGCGCTAGGCAAGGTGGGTGAAGTGTCTTGCCCAAGGACACAATGACAGTGTGGAGATGCGGGAGCCGGGATTCGAACTCCCGACCTTCCGATCATGAGACGACCCACTCTGCCACCTGTGCCACTATCGCTCTGTTGTTATTATTATTATCTACACTCAGCTTAAACAGGGAGGGAGTAAATCTGCCATCCCAATCCCCCCTAAGTAATACTTTATTTTCACTTTTGTATTATTTCGTATAGGTTTTGAAAACTGTCAAATGGACTTAAGACAAAGCAGTCCAGTCCGATTTTTACAACATTTTACATGCTGGAGCTTTCACAAACATTAACTTCTGAACATGCATATTGTCCATCTTAATCCCAAATATTTGATTTCCTTAGATTTGAGAAATGTCAAACACATGCAGTGTGTGTACAGTGGAAACTGACCAGCCCCTTCTGTAAGCAGACTGCATTTACTGGCCCGCATCAGACCTCAGGGAAGGATTCTGACTGAGAGAGTGCTAAACCCAGACACCCCCCCCCCACCCCCATCCCTCCACATCATAGCCCCCTCCCCACTGGCCGCTCCGCTTCAAACGCATGGTCTTTCCTAGAACAGGCCGTCCATGTGGCAGCGGGAGGTGCAACGGGAGTACCGGCACCTCAGGTTACCACTCAGTTAAGTAACTCCAGAACTCACGCACCCCTACATGCGCCGACACACCCAGAGAGGCATTCGTCACACACAGGCACACACGTATGAGCGCGGCCAGCTATTAATACCGGCCCGAGGATGCAGGTCATGCTTGTATTTGCATTTCAAATACTCCCTTTATTCCATCTTCCAAATAGTGATGCTGTAAAGACATTTGGCGCGGCATTAAACACTGTTGAGCTGTTCAGGTGGTCTCGGCCTGAACTCGCACACATATGTACCATCATGCATCTGGGATCATATCCTTTTGTAATTAACTGCCACAGATTTCCTCCAGGTGGTTCCAAGCTGCTCAGTTGATTTTCTCTCGTCCTTAAACTCCATCAGGTTCTGGTTGGTGGTTCAAGTTCACTCCGAGTTAACTTTTCTGTGCATTTATCATCGACTTGGCTGTACAGTTGTGTTTAGGCAGCCCCCCTCGAATTTGGGAGCCCCACACTGTATCCAATTTAAAGGGTTCTTGCCTTGAGTATCTAAACAGATGTGCATCTATCTTAGTTGATGACAGAGACTATATACTATACTATGTGAAAATGACAAAACCCACTTTTTGTGACGGAGTATTTTGAGCGAAAACAATTATAAAAGCTCAAAGTGGGTAAATTGTGAGAATTTTAGGACTCAAGGTAAATCATTCTCATGAGCCGCAGCGTGTCATGACATCCAATGTTAAATACACATCAAAAATACACAAAGGCAGGTTTAATAATCCAACGTGCAGAGAGCAAATCCATCTTATCGTGATAATGGCAGAACGTTACCAAAGGAATAGTCCTAAAAGAACCATGTGCAGCACACATTTTTTTGTTTGTTATGTCACGGTAAATACCAAAGCATGTACAAGGAAATGAGCTATTTCAAAACCATCTTTTTTTAACATTGGCTAAATGTTGAATAGATTTTTAACTAAATAAACAAAACATAAATAGATATAATAATAGATATAATGCCTTGTTTCTTTTTTGTGAAAAGTTTGGACAGTACTGTTAAGATTGCTGTTGTTTCATTCTTGTTGTTTTGTGCCTTTTGCACTATGTTCCTTGGGAAATGGGAATTCATGTTGTCTATTTGTAATACATTCCTATTCTGTAGCACTTTGGATTACGTTGAGTAGACTACGAAATGTGCTCTAAAATAAACCTTGCCTTATTGCCTTGCCTTATTTACTTATTTCCAAAACCTTATGTAAGCAGTTTCCGAACATTCATATCTTTATAAAATGGGACATCCTCGAAGCTC
Source organism: Lesueurigobius sanzi (assembly GCA_900303255.1). Lineage (NCBI taxonomy): Eukaryota > Metazoa > Chordata > Actinopteri > Gobiiformes > Gobiidae > Lesueurigobius > Lesueurigobius sanzi. The sequence continues at coordinate 44,460 of OMNZ01017433.1, forward strand.
ACAGAGGCCCAGGCCTAATATATCCACTTGTTCTCCTAGATGACTCCAGTTCGAGAAGCGACGGAGCGGCCAACGGAGGGTCCGAAAGTGTCCCGGAGCTGGCTGGCAAACTCGGTGAGAACTCCAGACCTGTACAATAATGCGTGCGCCCTTGAGGTGAATGGAATAGTCCTGAACATGTGACAATGCTCAGTGGCAGGTTGTAGAGCGGGGCTGCTGTGTACGGAGGTGTTTGCTCAGATAATTGGCTGCGACACAGTACAGCGCGGTCTATTTGTGTGAGGTGTGATTCGGAGGGACACATTCCTTCCTTTGCCCCTCGCAGTCTCCCAGGACCCCTCTGTCATGGAACTTTACGGCTCTGCCTTCGCTTGTTGTTATTCTCTTGTCTGTCTTTTAGTGCGTTCTCCGCTAGAGCTACATTTCTCTTGCGCTGCTCTGTTTTCATGTGCTTACACAAACATGCCACACACTGTAGTCCTTATATAGATTTCTTTTCAAACTCCACTGTATTCAATGGCACAAAGACGGCTCGGATAAATTACACGTTGAATGCACTAACATTTCTTAATTTGTCAAAGCTGTAATAACAGTCGACTTTGCCCACAACGTTTTGCTTCTGTATGAACTGTGTCTCATTGTGTGAAATACAAATGTCTCACATTTTCTCTATCCATTAAATGTGAAACAGCTGCTGATAAGCTGAAAATTGATTTGCAAGCATCAAATCCAGCCAACGGGATTACTCTCCCAACTCAAACTATTCCCTTAACCATAAACTGGAGGTCAGCCAAAATTACTTCACATTGCAAATATCTGTTTGGCCGTATCATCGCAGAAGATCTCTAAATTCTGTCTCTTTCGCACACACGGACTCTTACAGACTCACATATCGGTCCAGTGTGTGTGTGTGTGTGTGTGTGTGTGTGATCAAAGGCACGCAGCCAAAGGGTCAGCAGTATTTTTACACTGTGAAGTGTGGCGTTGAAGTGGCCCCTGAGACCCTGAACAAGCGTGGCCTCTGGGCCGCTCTCACCTCTCGTCCCTCTCTCTGGTCCTGGCCTCACCGCTCTGTTCTCCAAACTGTTTTTCTTTCTCTGCACCTCTCCATATGCCCTCTCTTACTCTTCCTCTTTTATTGTTTTGACTTCAGCCCTCTCTGGCTTTGCTTTACTGTTTTGCCCTCACTTGTAAATAATCTGTCACTCTTTGGCGTCTGTTGAAATCACTATGAACCTTACTTTCCTGTGTTTTCCTTACTACCTGTGTACTCAAGGGTCCCCTCACTAGGACTCTGCAACTAAGTGAATTTCAATCAAATCGTGATTAAACTGATGGTCAAACTCAATTACCGACTTCAGTGTTTGAAGCCCAGGTCTTCAGCCAATCCTCTAGTAACAGCACATAGTTTGGCGTGGAGTACAGAATTTGTAAGAATAAAATGGAAACTCTTTTGTGTTTAACATCATCAAAATCAGGGGTGACAGTGACGCAGAAGGTAGAGAGGGTCATCTCTAGGGCTGGGTATCGTTCATTTTTTTTGTGATACTAGTAATTTAACGCTACTTGGTTTACGATACCAATACTAAATTATTTATCATCTACACAAAAAAGTAAATATCTAGATAAGTTTAAATGGCCCAGATTCATCTTATTTATCTAAATTTGAGCTGTTTTGACAAGTTAAATTTTAGTCGCTCATTTGACCTGATTCTAACCACTTGTTCTAAGGTGTTTTTGACTTGTTTCAATAGATTTCTACCTATTTCCTTTTTTATTAAAATGTATTTGCCATTTTATTTTCCTAATTGAAGTGAGATTACCTTTGAATCAGTAAAAATGGTCATCAAATAAGCCAAATAATCTAGTTGACAGTAGTAAATATGTCTAATCTAGTCAAGACTAATATTCTCAAATCAAGTAATTTATACTCGTGCTTGATTTTTAGTTTTCTTTTTTAGTTTCTTTTAGTGTTTTTATCATTTATTTGAGCTGAAACACCTAAGTCACTTTCTTTAGACACACCAGGAATCAAAATTTGCTTTCTAAAGAAAAATATTTTTTCTGTACCAATTTATTTTTTGATGCCAGTAGTACCTAGTCCCGGCTCCTGCAGTTGTTGATTGTGTCCACACCCTCCACCTGTATGACTATCGTGTGTGAGTAAGTGGTGGTCGGATGGGGCACCCTTGGCAGCCCAGGGCAGCTGTGGCTACAATAGTAGCTTACCACAGCCGAGTGTGGAGCAAATTAATTATAAGTACAGTGTAGCACCTTGATAAACTTGTGGCACAGGTTTGTAAAGTGTAAGCTATTATAATTATTATTATTATTACATAGTAGTAAGTGAAAAGGTTTATTATGATCAACTTTTTAGTAAAAGTCGTACTGATTTGTGACACTTTTTTGCCATATCACTTAGTCAATCCAATTCTGAACATTTTTAAAGTCTAAGGTTAAAGCTACACTGCATAAGATTTTGAATTATACTACCAGCAATACAAAGCATGCTCCTCATGAACAGCTAGACACAGAAAATGCCATTTTTGGATGAGGACCTAACCTATTTAAACTAGTTTGGTAATCGATTATTCAGCTGGTTATTTTTCTGAGAAAATTGTGTTTTGTACACACTTTTAACCTTATGAAGCTAAAGAAACGCTGGTTGGGGGCATTTTGATAGAGCATAGTTAAAGATAGTGTTTGTAGGATGCACTTAGTGGTTGGACACATATATGACGACACAAGCACACGTATGTGAACATAACATTCATCATTTGAAAGCTAAGAACATTCAGAATTCAGTGACTGAGCTTAAAATAATAAGGTACCTAAGGCTGCACTAGTGTGGGATTCATTCTGTTTTCTGATTGGTTAGTGTCCTGAGAACCAAAATAATAAATGTTAAACATAAATAACTTCCACATCATCTAAATATTAGATTTGGACATGTTTACATGATCTGTGGGGGGAAAAATACCCTACCTTTGAACTTTTATTGTAATTGTTCTTGGCTCTGTCTGAGTGGAAAATCAGACAATTCTTTCAAGAAAACAATTAATCAATTACTAAAATAGTTGACGATTAATCGATTAATGTTTTCAGCCCTAATTTAAACACATATTTGGCTGCTTTTAGTCCACATCTCCACGGGGACGAGCTGCCAGCAAAGTCAGGTCTCAGGAGAGGAGCCGCTCACAGCAAAGACACAAAGATATTTTTCAACAATAACAAATATTTGTCATAAAATAAATGCCTGTATTTCATTCTATTTATGGGGTGAAATGTTTCGCAGTGAACCTATTAAGTTTGCCTGCTCACCGTAGACACCGTCGAGCCTGCAGACCTCTCCAAGTCTGCGCCTTATCTCCGATCTTATTCATTCAGGATCACCGTGACCTGAGCCTTTTCCATACAATAATCCGTCAACCGCGCTTTTCTTTCCCCTGACCCTCATCCACACTTCTCCACTCATTATCTGATAGATCATCTCAATCAGCATGTTCACAGTTCAGCTCAAGTCCAGTAGCTGAGTGGACAAAGGCCCGACTCAAAAGCTTTTCGGCGTGTGTTTGTTTTGTTGTCCTGCCCCGGTTTAGGGTCAGCCGGAGGAGAGTTACGTTTCCCCTGAATAATGCGGTCATATGGAGATCTCTGGATTCTTGCGCACAGACCCAACTCTTCTTGCGCACAGACCCAACTCTTCACACTTGTTTGTTTTCTTGAAACCAGGAAAATAACCCGTTTTAAAAGTCAGCAGTAGTTAGATGCAGATTTATCGCCTGGGTTGATGGCTGTCCGCTGTGGTTACAGTTGTAAAATCAAGCGCTCCTGTGAATGATTTCCTCTCCTCCCTCCCCATTGGCCGCTTGTCTCTTTGATGTGCTTTACTGTTCGTTGATTATGTTGTGTTTTTAAAAGAAGGGTGTATCGAATGGATGCAAAGGTTATGCCAGTTCATGTATTATTGTGAGAGAATGTATTGAATAGCAAGGCATTGATGATAGATGGGAGAGAATTTGCATAGCTGAATGAAATGTCTGTGTTGTGTCACCATCTGTTGTTTTATGAGCCTGTGATGTGGATTCAGTTTACCTCAGGATATTTTTAAAGTGATGTTGGGTCTTTGCTTTTACTATGGGAGCCTTGTAATAAGGAGATACGTAAGGAAAAATCAAAGACGCCAGGTTATTTAGGAGCTGTTACTGCGAGATGCTGGTTCAGTGGAAAATAATCATGTGTTTAATAGTGTGTTCTCATGGACATGTGGCCGCTTCGTCGCGGTAATCTTTTGTGTCAGGAACAAGAGGAAGTGACTCAAAGATTGTGTCTCAAACCAAACTATTAACTTTATTGCTGCCAATTACGTTGTTTATACTACGAGGCACTGCGCCATGTGTTTCACCAGCACAGACTTTCTCTGGCACTGATTGGGCCACGGTGATCTCATCCGGTCTGAACCAAAAGTCTAATCATACTAAAAGTAAGAGTTGGTAAGAGCATGTTTAGAGAAAATAACAAGTGCTTTAGCTGAACCGTGCATAAAGTGCATTTGATGGGATTGTAACGGACTTCAAAGGAATAGATTTCATGCGGTTCCACACCAGTGCCGAACGCCAGTGGAGCAGAAAATTAATTTGATGCATTAAAGGTTTGCATCTGCATCATTGGAGAGAAAGTTAAGGAAAAGCGGCCAGTATCATGACAGTAATTTGCGAACAAGTACAAATGCTATCACTTGTTATCGTGGAAAAAGGGCATCCTGATCCAGGAGGGTTGCCACACAGCTGCGTAAACTGTGTCAATATTGTGCAAAACGTGTCTAAACTACATTGTAAATCTTTGCTAGATGAAGAGCCCTTGGATTCTTGTGATGTTGACATTGCTGATTAAATTTGTGATATATGCAGCTCTAGAAGAAATATTGAATCTCTTTTCAAAATGCAATATTTGTCCTACCCCAGTTTGGCCTTTCAACCCGCTGTGGTCGCAGAGCAGCCTCACTTGGAGCCTCTGTTTGCTCTGTACACTTTTGTTTTCTGAGGAAACATACCAGACTCCCTCTAAATGAACAAAAAATATACTGATGAAAAACTAACAATTAATAAATTCTTTTTCCACTCAAAGCCCAAGACAATTTGCCCCTCAAAGAAAGGCCCACTGTGCCCGAATGGTTCCCCTTTGTTGGAATAAATAAATAAAAGAACGTGAAACCCAGCAGGCTTGAAATATTTCTGCAGCCTCCTTCTGTGTCGTAGGCTTTTCAGATAACACGGCTTTGATCGCTCTTTACGTCTAATAAAACTGTCACAGAGGAATTTGTGATGAATTCCTCAATCTTTTCCAATCGGTTCGGCCCAGGCCCCTCCGTAAGACACAGAACAGAACACTGCTTGTAAATATAAAACTGCCCCGCAAACCGCTTATCTCTGCCAATAACTTCTTCTGTTCTGGCCTGTTGTCTCATCTGCCAGGAGCTGTAGGCTTCGTTCACACTTTAATTGAAAGTGACTGATGGTTTAAATCACAAAAAAGACAATTGTAGCTATTTGTCTGGTGATTTCAGTGTATTGAAATTGTTTGCTCATCCATTTTCTTTCTTACTGTGATATCATTAGGTCATGTTAGCTGTGTATCTGAAACAAAGCAAAGTTGAAAGATGATTGCCAGTTTTATTGTTATTATTGTTTGGTTATATGAGTCAGGCTGCACAATACATGGCAAAATTATTGTTGCCAAAACAAGACACAACAGCCATATCAAGAACCCACAATATTTCACTCTGACTGCGGTTGACACACAAAACAAAAACGCAACTGGAAAAAGTTCAATTTTAGTCATGATTTCCCTAATGTAGTTCCATTTTAGCCTTCTTTTGTCCCTTGTATTGGAAAAGTCCCACACAGTTATCTAAAATATTTCTCATATTGTGCAATCCTAGTAGTCAGGAGTTGAAACATATCAAAAACCATTGAAATGATGAAATAATGAAACAGTAATATGCTTGTATTTCTCCGTCCACAGTGCGGCCTCGCTTCACGCAGCCGGCCAAGATGAGGAAGCGCGTCATCATTCGTCCGGTGGGCAGTTCTGTGCGTCTGAAGTGCACAGCCAGTGGAAACCCGCGGCCCGACATCATGTGGCTCAAGGACAACAGGCCCCTGATGGAGGAGGACAGCAGGGCTGCGGGAGGGGAGCCAAAGAAGAAGAAGTGGACCCTGAGTTTGAAGAACCTCACTCCCGAGCACAGCGGGAAGTACACCTGCCAAGTGTCGAATCGAGCCGGGGAGATCAACGCCACCTACAAAGTGGAAGTCATACGTGAGTTACACGCCTCAGCAGCAGAAACATGCTTTCTTCAGCCAAACTGATTTCATTCTGTGTTGAACTAAATACAATGCATTTGAATTTGATGGAGGAAAATTCTTTCAGTGTGTTCAAAGGACAACCAGGGGCCAAATGCATTTGTTGACCCTCAGGCTTCTGGCTGTGTTGGCACACATTCCTAGAGATGGTAGTTTTGCACAATTATAACCTTAAGAGCTAAAGTTTTAGTGTGAGACAGATCTGGCGTTAAGGTCACTGTTTATTTGGCTTCCAAGCCTAAATTAGGCTCAGAAACAAAACTGTTTATTATGTTTTAAGCCTAAGCAAACAGTTATAACCTCTGCTAAAAGCACCCAGTCCACCACACTCTTCTCTTCAATGAAGATAAACGTTTGGACACTGGCCTAGGCTCTTTAGGCTGCAGCGCATAAGCCAGGTCCCAGCTCCAATAATCTGAATGTTTCATCCAGCTTTTCATGCTATGCTATCCTTTCAAATAAACACTGTAAAACTTTCAGGAAGATTTAACTGTACAAGAAATGGATTAACTATTTACATTTTAGCAAAGTGACAATACATAAAACATCATCATGATGCACTAAGTCTAGGCAACACAAAGGTTTTTAATGCTTAATGGTGTTAATTTCCTTGGCATTGTCTAGACCTCATTTTGTCAAGGATTACCAAAAAAATATTCCCTCTAAATTAACTAGTAAACTACTAAATAATAAGAGAGCCAGTGCTCCATTGTTTAGAGATAATTTGACACTGTGACATGAATGCATGCACTTTGTGAATGTTTTTTGGCTTGTTCCTGCCATGCCACATCCCAGAGTGCTTTCATTACTCCCTTCCTTCCATATCAGTATTAAAGTGGTATATCTAACTTCAGTAGGAATCTCTCTTGGTCAAACAATAACATTTAGTGTTCTTCCGTGTGGAACAAAGAGCAGGGGTTGAAATGGGGTTTTTCCACTGTGACTCACAATAAGGTGATTATGCAAAAACCTTTAAGATCATATGACTGAAAACTCCATAATTAGCTTCAGCCTATTTTGATGATTTGCTGGCACAGTCTGCTGCCAGATATCAGGCTTTAAGTCCATTGTGTGCAGGGAAAAAGGTCAGTGTAGTCTGTAACACAACACTAGAATGATATTTTGCACTCAATAACTATTTCCTGTTTTCAATCAGTTGCTCAACGTCACCCTTAGATGTTTAGAATGAGTTTGTCTTGTCCAACAGTGGCATTTATTGATCTCTGCCTCTGTCTGTGCACCTCAGCGATGAGTGGGAGGAATGTTCTGTAAGGGTTTTGTTGTCGAGCCAGTTGTGGTTCAAGTCTAAAAAAGGTGTTGTTTGAAAAGCCGTTTGTTCGGGCCAGAATGTGTTCGGTGATGAGTTGTGAGTGTTTTTGAATATATTAGGTTGTATTGGAAGGCAGCTAAAGCTCAGTTGAAGCTGGGTGATTTAGTGTTTTGCTGTGTAAAGCTGGAGAGACTTCCTACATCTGGTCCATATTTAAGTACAGGTGGAGAGTTTTTTTTTTTTTTTTTTTTTCTGAAAGGTGCTCAGACATAGTGAAGAGAATAGTATCTTTGTTCATGTGGGTGTATATCTTTACCTCTCTGTTTTGGAGCTCACAGGAGATTTTTCAGAAGCATTCAATAATACTCACTCTATTACATGAAGTAATTACATAAGAAAAGATCAATGCGTTTGTGGTTGAAGTCCTACTTGGGACCATACTTCTGTGTATTTAATGATTTTATCTTTGTTGCTTGCAGAACGTACAAACTCTAAACCCATCCTGACGGGCACCCATCCCGTTAACACCACTGTGGACTATGGCGGCACCACCTCTTTCCAGTGTAAGGTGCGCAGTGACGTGAAACCAGTCATCCAGTGGCTTAAGAGAGTCGAGCCTGGAGATGAGAACAAGTTCAACTCCACCATAGAGGTATTAATCGGCGTGTGCACAGTGTTCTCTGTCAATGACCGGACCATTCTGACTTGAGTATGTTTGTGACACAAGGTCGGAGATCATCGGTTTGTGGTGCTGCCCACTGGGGAGGTGTGGTCCCGCCCTGATGGCTCCTATTTGAACAAGCTGCTCATTACCAGAGCTAAAGAAGACGATGCTGGCATGTACATCTGCCTGGGGGCTAACACAATGGGGTACAGCTTCAGGAGCGCCTACCTGACTGTGCGGCCAGGTGAGAGGATGATGCCACACAAAGTCATGTTTGGAATCCAGTGTAATAAACTTAAACACAAAAACCTTTCTTTATGTTACTCAGATCTGAAGCCACCTTTGACTCCTGTGACCACTGCCACATCCCAGGGTCTACCTTGGCCTGTCATTATTGGGATCCCAGCAGGTGTGGCCTTCATCTTAGGCACTGCCCTCCTGTGGTTCTGTCAGTCAAAACGAACCTGCTCCTCTTCCTCCTCCTCCTCTGCGCTCCCCGCTGCTCAGCGTCTACCTGCCACCAACCGAGACCGGACATGTCCCGCCCTCCCCACTCCGGCAACCAATGGGGATAAAGACTGTGTTTCATACGAGGACTACATCGCCCATCAGCAGCTGCTCCTGACTCAGGGAGGCACGGGATTAGCTCCCAAGGTCTACCCAAAAATTTACACAGACATACACACGCACACACATTCACATGTGGACGGGAAAGTGCACCAACACCAGCACATTCACTACCAGTGTTAGCAGCTTGGAGGCTAGCAGCAACCTGTGGCATTTGATTTCAATGTGTACAGACTCAAAACAAACTGCCAAAAGCAAAAGGATCACCATGTTACTACAGTGTACGGAGGGATAAGGGAACACCCAGCCTTTCCTCAATGTGCTGCGGCCACTTTGTTGTCAAATACATGGACCTATTCAAAACCCAGCAATGAAGAATGTAAAAAAGCAAGACAACGACCATTATTTTAAGCAACTTAATAATACAGAAGCTCTTCTCACACATTTTTCCATTTGGCCTCCAAGTAACAGAGAACGACTTGAGGTAACAATTCATTGTGGTACACAAGAGCCTACCACAAGCCCTTGTAAAAGAACTATATTTTTTTCTACAAGCCTTCAAATATAACTACTTGTGTATTTAGAGGATTTTAATTATATAGCATGTAGCTTACAGTTTCATCCTGGCTCATTCAGAAGGAACAATGCTGGTTAGCACATGTAACGTAATAGCTTAATTTCAGAGTGTACTTCGAACCAAGCCGTTAGAACCGCAAGAACAAGTCAAGCCTCACTAAATCTACACCCAGTGAGAGACGAGGGCCAACAGCCGCCGTCTCCAGCTGCTGCGCGGACGCTGCGCGGAAAAGACGAGATGTCAGAGTGAGTTACTGAGCGGGGGAGAGTCCGTGCTCCCTTAGCAGATCCATTTCAGAAGCGGCAATGATATAATTCCAACAACATCCAAAAAAATGTTTAAATAAATTTGTTTCATTGCCACCATGTTGAGTGAATCTTCTGAGCGGTAGTTTCTTGTGGAGGTGGCATATCTCGGCTGACGTGAGAACAAAAGACTCTGGACGTTTGAAGAGTATAAGTTCTCACCTCGCGTCAGCTGGTTAACCTCCTCGGCACGGAGCGCAAAGGGACCGTCAACAGTGCAGCGGTGAAAAACGCTGCCTTGGAACACAATTGCTTCCAGATTTTACAGATTGTTGTTGGATCATTCGCATATTTCTGCTCATCTATTCAGAGATTTAAGGGAGACTTCATCTTTGACTTTGTAACACAACGATGGGACATAAAGCCCTCTGGCGCAGCTCGAGATGTTCAGGGACTGTACTGGTTTTGTTATATAGGCCATGAAATGTTTATGGTTTTTTATATAAAAGAAGAGAGCCTGTAAGATCTAGCTCTATGGCTTACTTACTATTTGTACCTTTTAAAACCGCAGAACTACCAATTTAAAAATAAATCAATGTGCATATATAGACATATTCAAAGCTATATCATTGATCATAAAGATTTAATAAAAAATGTCTTGTCATGCATATTCCCATGCCGTGATTTTGTTCAAACTTTACATTTCAAAGTGCCAAATAAATGTATAGAAACAATGTACAGAAATATGTTTTTTTAAATGTAAATAGCATACCTCAGTTCTATGTTTATTGATGGGATCCCCGTTAGTGCAGCATTAGCATAGTAGCTTGTTGTGCTTTGCCCTGTTGTATTGTTTTCCACTCTATGCTCCTACGTACATGTATATTGTTCTATCTGCGCTCCCTGTTCTTCCTGACTTACTCTTACGCAGTTCCCCAGGTGTCCGAGTGGATTTTCCTGTGTGCGCTCATAGGGCCGACCACTATTTAATAACTGTGTAAAACAATACGGCAAGATAAGATTTAGGCCTCAGCTGTTGAGCATTACGGCACACTCCGTGTTGAAAAAAAGAAAAAAAAGTGTGTTCAGAGACGTCAGCACAACAACTCAGATGTGTAAATGCTGTTGGTGAAGTCATAGTTTAAGGTTAAGAAATGTACATCTGCTACACATGTTGCTCCAGCTCAATGTACTGAGACGTTCAACTAGAAAGATTCATGTAGAAGGCACTTGTATTGTTAATGCTTCTGGTAATGCTAATATATTTGATTTTTTAAATATAATTTAGCAGCTTCATTCCTAGAGATGGATCAGATCATTTTATCTAAAACCACATTCACCTTAATGTGAAGAAAGTACAGTCAAAGAGCCCCCTACAGTGACGCCTTCTCATTCAAGTGTTAGCTTTTCTAAACTTGATGAACCAAGCTCGTAGATAAAGGCCTTTCTCAAGGCCTTATACTTTTATCTCAATTGCAGACCAGACCAGATATATACAGTACACTGCAAAAAGTAAATCTTCTCAAAATACGTACATTTGCCCTTGATTTGCGAAGCTAATTTCAAGAAATCTGCCAATGGGATAGGACTTTTTGCTTTTGTATATAATATATACGGTACATACAGTTGTGCTCAAAACTTTACATCCCCTAACAGAATGCCAGGGGGTGTATGCATTTCATAGAATATGAATGATAACACAAAAACCTTTATTTTATCATGGTTAGTGGTTGTGTAAAGCCATTTATTGTAAAAAAAAAAATAATAATAATAACCTGTTTGTTTACACTTTTCAACTAGAAACTGCCAAATGTTGATCAAAAGTTTACATATCGTGCACCTTGAAACAAACATTATTCTGTATTCTTATATTTGAGTCCTGTATTTCAGTTTTTCTTTGTTCCTGAACAATTTTCCTGGCAGTTGTTGAAGGTCATGTAAACGTTAGATCAGGGACATTTGAGTAGTT
>OMNZ01017433.1:64585-76286 GCA_900303255.1 Lesueurigobius sanzi
CAATTTATGGTTCCATCCCAGCTTCCACTAAGACACTGTTGTTGTATAGTAAATTATGAATGCATTGTAAGCTGTGTCAAAAGAATAGTATTGTCAGCCACTTTTCACAGCGTGCTCAAGTGTGAAACAAAAGTGTGCCAAGAGCGACACCTTGTGTATGATAGGATTTTACATCCAAGGTAATGTAATGTGTGTCCTATTTTCATAATTGCTCACATTTTGTGTCACTTTAGGGGTTGTGATTCAATACCTTTGATGTTGAAAAGAGTTTTCCAACCTTTTGATGTAGGTACTCTGCTCATTTAGCTTCCTTTAAATGTAGAAACACAGTTTAAGAATCAAAATTACTTTTAAATAGTAATCATAATGAACTTACTTCATCATTTGCTGCATTTCTTGCTTCATTTTAACTATTGTATGTTCAAGTTTTTCATTCTATAATGTTAATGAAAAATGTAACATGTAAATTAATTCATTGTAAATTATAACGATAAATGTAAATAAATCAAGACATGACCGTGGCCAAAAGTACACCCTCACCCTTTGTTGGTAATATGTTAGCAACCTCTTTTGGTGTCTTGCTTGGAACATAATAACCTACAAAACAAGAGGAACATAAAATAAAACTTTAAAAAGTAATAAAAAAAAAAAAAATACAGTATGCCATTTTAATTTAGAAAAAAAATAATAACCAATAACCTTGCTTATTTCTGCCAAATGCTTGCTTGCAACAGTATTGATGTCAGAAAACAGTGCTTTCACCTCCGAGCTGCTCTGAAATGACAATGCTAATGTTTAGGTGTAAAAGATAGATTTGATTAAAATAATACAAATAAACTGAAAGTATACATGTGATTCTTACCTTGTCAGAGAGAGGAGATAGTTGGCACTTTGCACTGCATATAAGGCAAGTACCTTGAGTACCTAAACACAGTTTTTTGTTATAAACAAAATCCACAGCACCAGTCGTAAGATGTTGGTAGCATTAAAGTAGCAACATGTCTATAACAAGTGCTTGTGTGCGATAACTCAAAATGTCCAACAGATGTCCCCATTTGATTAAAAGCATAGCTAAGGTTTGTAATTAATTCACTATTTAGTTAATTTCCACCTCTTGAGCTGTAGCGTTAGGTGGTAATTTCACAGTAGCGTTACACGTTAGTGTTAGTACCCTTACCTTTCTGATAACAAACATTGCAGATAAGATGTCCACATGTTGTTACAGCGAGTTTGCGGTCATTGCTGGGAGAGTGGAAACAGGAGTTGCAACAGATCCAGTAAGACATCTGAACGCCTGCAAAATAAAACAAGCTACAATCTAATCATATTATTGGCTATCGGTATATTTGGGTATGTAGCGTTAGCATATAAAACTAGTTTTTGTGTGTCTCTTTTTTAAAAGCACTATCAGCTACTTTGATAACTAGCTAGCTAGTTTAACTAGGTAGCTAACGTTAAGCTAGTTAAATAATTATCGCTAATGTTTAAGATAAAATACGGCAAAAAAATTCTAAAAAATAAATCTCGTTCCAGTCAGTGTGCTGGTATATATATAGATTGGTGAGATACGACTCAATCTTGATCAAAAATAACATTAAGATTATGTTATCACTTACCTCCTTAGCAATATTTTTGTGCCGTTAATTGCCCAACATTAACTCAACTGGCACGTAAGCTAGCATTACAACGTCGTTACTTAGCGACATGCTATGCTAGGCTAATTTACGATTAGCTCATTTCTGTAGCGTTATAGCTAATACATTTATTATAGCAATAATACACAAAAAGCACACTGTGCAAACTTTTAAAAACAACAAAGTAAGTAAGATCAACAAACATTTAAATCTAAAATATTGTGTGTAAGTCTGTGTAACCTTATGCCCTTGAAGACAAGGTTAAACCATCTGGTTTACGCTACCAGTAAATTCACAACCAGCAAACAGAAACAGCCAGATGGTCAATGTTTTAGCACCAGTATTTATTACAATCATTCATCAAACTTATTTCAGTGTTCAATATATTTTATTAATAAGCTTACATTAGAACACACATTAGACTAATTTCTTTGCAATGAAGAAGTCTTTGAGTTTTTTCATCTGCCAGAAGCCCACGGACAGCAGGATAGAGGTTTGGACCACTGCCCACCACAAGACTTTGCTGTTGGTGTCCTCACTAATCTGCCGAAAAGTTTCTTCTTTTTCCTAAAACATATGTCAGCCAGTGAAAATAACCACCAGTTTATGTCAACTATAGTGGCAGAAAAATGTGAACTTGACTGATTACCCGCTGATACTCTTGCTGCCTGGTAATGTACATCATTTGATCAATCAGGTGTCTGAGGCTGTTCTCCAAAATTTCCATGTTGTCTTTGGTTTTCTCTGTGTTTCTGTCAATGGTGTGTTCACCCATTTGAATATCCAAGTGCAGCCTCTGCACATCAAGCAGGAAGTTACAAATTTTATTTAGAAATTTTAGTCTTTCATGCAGCTCACCATCCGCTCTCCGGCAAATACAGAAAATCGGGTTGAGTTGGTTTGAAAGCAAAGGAAATGCTGACCAGAGGCATGAGAAGTGAATGTGAATTTTCCAAATTTACTGTACCGTTTGGACATCACAACCTAAAAAAATAAAGAGACAATTCAGTTATATCTAGTAATGCTTTACTGTTTTAAGTTTCTTCTATATCAGACAATAAGGTAAGCGATGTGTTGTTCAATTACCTTAATTACCTTACCTTAACACATCGCTTACCTTATTGTCTGATATAGAAGAAACTTAAAACAGTAAAGTAACAAAAAGACAAGATGAACACCATTCAGAAAATATCTAGTAATGCTTTTTCCCCCCAGGAGCCAACCAGTCAGAGAGTTTGCTGATTTTTGCGCCAGATACTCTACCCGTTGTAACCGACACCTTACTGCGACTGTAGAGGCTAACATAACAAATGCTTATCAACTGATTGTTATTCCATAAAAGAAAAAACAATTCAATAAAATTGTTCAGCCATTACCTCATAGTTTGTATCTTTGACCGTCACAGTTACACCAAGATGAGGAGAACGAGTCAATGCCTTCGCATCCCAAGGTTCCAACAAGAAATAACCTTAAGGTAAAATGGTCATGTTATCACTGTTACATTGTAATGTTAATTATTTAGTGTTTGATTTTACCATCTGACAATTTACTGATATCAAGTATTATCCAACAGGAATACATATTCTCAACTGGACCTACCAGACACAAGCATGTCCTCTGGAATCTCTTCGATTATACATTTTTCTTCCTGCTCCCCGAGATCAAAATACATGGATCCCACTAGCATCAGGTAACACAGAACAAGAAAGCTAGAGCATTGAAAATCCATCTTGTAGCAGTACTTTCGGTAAGGTGTTTTGAGTGTGAGAATCATGCAGGTGCTTGATGTGTGACGAGTCACTGAGCAAATGTTCTGACTGGTTTATCTGAAGGCCAATTGCAAAGCTGCTTTAGTTCAGGTGATGATGTCATAAAAGTGAAAGCTTGAAATTTAGACAGTAGATGGTAAATTTATACTATTGTAGAATTTACTCATTGGGTGTCATTATTGAGATCTAATAATTTAGTTTAATAATTTAGTTCTAAATTTTAATTCAATTGTATAAGTAATAGACTAAATTAAATGTATAGGCATTCTGTTAAAAATGCATTCATCAGCTATGGATATGTGCTGTATTAGTACTATCTCTTGGACCCTAGTACTTAATTTGTGCACCATGGTATCAAAATCGGTATTGAGGATTTTCTTAGTATTCTAAATGTTAGCACTAGTCGATGGGGATAAAATGTAGGGGAGTAGAGTTTTTGCCACATGTATATTTTAAAAGGACGAGGGAAGCTATATCTCACTGCTGATTGTTCAATTTGACCTCATAATTGGGTTTAGATAAAACCACACATACATTTGTTTAAACCAGGGGTCATTTTGCACTCATCTCTCAGCTCCTGTGGATGCAGTAGGATCTCGGAATATTGCCAATGAGTTTGATGGGATGAGATCATGAACTCCTCTCACCTTTTGCATCTGCAATAGTTGTCACTCCTTAATGTGAATATCAGAAATACAGTATTAAATGTTTCTTTGGTTCCAACTTATACAAATGCAATTTCAATGTCTGGTGCTATATTAACATTACCTTTGCAAATGTACAACAGCAATAATTAATGTTAAATTTATTTAAAATTCAAAGTCTCCAAAATAAACACAATATCCCATTGAATAAAAACATGCAAGTGCTCTGCTTACTTATGATGTAAATCATAAGCTGGAGGATAGTTTTAAGTAGTTGGTGATCAGCTTTATCCATTTTATAGCCCACACTTCATCAGAGCCAATCCAAGCCAACCTCAGGGCTGCAGAATGTGTTAGTAAGTTTACTGTGATTTCTTGGCCCCCAGTAAATCCTTAAGTTTCAACATAGAAATGACTTTAGAGCCACAAGACATGCTCTTCCACACAAGTCATTAGCTTCCTAGCATAATTTCCTAAATCATGTTTGAAAGTGTCAAGAAAATTATGCCTAAAGATCCTGCAGTGTTGAGAAAGCATGAAACAAAAATATCACGATAGCCAGAAAATTACTTTGAAATTGTGTGAAGCGGCTGTCAAAGTGCAGGTGCAAGTGTCCTTCATTTTTTTTTAAACTCTGGGATATAGCTAGATATCCTAAATGGACCATATTCATTAAAAAAACAAACACCAATGCATTTCAATTTTTGTTTATTATTTACATGTTAAAACTAATTTAATTTTAATGTAGTCTCAATACACAAGGCTGTACACAACAGGTAAAATCCTGTCAATAATTACATATTTTGTCTTTTGGTGTAGAAAGACAAAAGATAGAACAGCTTATACACAGTTTAAAATGTTTTAATAGGACTTAAAGGGGGCAAGAGCAACATCTTAAATAGTTATTTCCCTTTTGGTGTAGCCATATGATTGTAAAGTAAAATTACATTGTTAGATGTAAAAAATAATCATATAATGGAAACCATAAATCTATATCTGGGTTGCTTGGAACTTTTCTGTCTTCTTTTGCGGTTTGTAAAGTGGTGCAATATCTAATTACAGTTCAACTTAATAATT
Organism: Lesueurigobius sanzi; assembly: GCA_900303255.1. Taxonomy (NCBI): domain Eukaryota; kingdom Metazoa; phylum Chordata; class Actinopteri; order Gobiiformes; family Gobiidae; genus Lesueurigobius; species Lesueurigobius sanzi. Next base: position 69,710 of record OMNZ01017433.1, read on the forward strand.
ACACACTCCAGAGCTAAATGCTAGGTCTCCATTTCTCTATTTATGTTTTGTTCTATTTTGTAAAGAAAGAACTACTATGTATGAGGAATGACCTCTGTGACCCAGGTCCAATAGTTTCTTTTACTGTCTGTATTCTTCATTCAAATAGCCAACAGAGCGTTTACTGTTGCTCTGTCTTCGTCTTTTTCGCCCTCTCCTGGATTTCCGGTCCTTCTTCTTTGTCTTGACTTTCCTCTCCTTCAGTTCCCCCCTTTCCTGGCCTAGTCATAAACAGTTGTCGGGGGAACATTTTCTCTCCTCTTCCAGCAGAGGGCAGGCTACTCCATTGTTGGCTGGATGCATCAGGATGTAGCGAGTGCGGTGCCTTACACCTGAGTCTCCGCACTTGCCTTTACACAGGCCCCAGGGAGACCACACAGAGACCTCACAGTCCAATGGAGTATCTGCAAACAAAAACATTTTACTATTTTCTCCTATTCTAGTCTGTATTTAGTGTATTGTAAATACCTGTATTTAAGTGAACGCTGATGAGTTCACCAATCTGCTTTTATTTCTATTTTATATAAAAGTGATTTATGTAGCTAAGGAGACTGAGGAGAATAACAGAGTACTTAAGGTGGAGACTGCATGGATAGCCAAATGTAGAGGGGTCTCAAACTATGGTAATTTATAAAATATTGTGTTTACGTCTCTGAAGTAAGAACTGATATTAAGTTTGTAGTTTTGTGTTATAAAAAAGAGTACTATGCAAACATAATCAGAGCTAGGAGGGGTCTTGGAACCTGATTTGGGACCAAAGTAAGAAATCCCAAAAGATTTTGGCCCTGTCCGGTTGTTTGTTGATTTAAGTTGTCTTGGAAACCATTCTGCATTTGTGATGTTGAAAAATCTTTTCATCCCAAATTCTGGCTGAAGATAATGGCTATATTTTTAAGAATCTAGTCTTAGTCATATTTGTTGCTTTGCACTTGCAGTTAGTTCTATTTGCTACGTGTGTTTTTCCATCTTGCTTATTTTAGTGTTATTTAAATTAACCTAATTAGTTCTAGTTTAGCAGCCTAAAGTTGCTATTTTCTGTATCTTACTCCCTTTCCCATTGCATCAGATGTTCAGCTGGTATTTTCTGATACCCAGAACTCATCTGGTTCTCAGGTGTGGAAGGTAATTGTGACTGTTGGTGGCTTATTCTCAAATTGTTGCCAAATGTGTGTGTTTTTTTTTTCTCTCAATTCCCTGGCAAAGCCTACTCTACCTTAATTAGAATTTATAGTTGTGCTTTGTCTTTTCACTTACTTATAAGTTTCTCCTCAATCTCATTTCCAGTTGGAAGTTGATTGGACTGGGTGGGCTCCACTGGCAGACTGATGATCTGATTGGTTTTCTTTATCTTTGTTAGTGTGATTTTGGCAATTGGAGGAAGGTGCTTTAGGCGGGGATAGTAAAATGAGTTGGCTGGGTGGCTTGGGAAGGAAGATGTTATCTATTCAACAAATATAAGACAAAAAAACATTAGTTAGTTGTTCAGGAGGCAACTATATTATTACCAGGATGCAATCTTTTCACAAAAATCTAACCTCTGTAATTTTATCCTGTGGAATGGTTTCAAAATTGGGGGAAGAGAAGGTAAAGCCGCTATCGGTGCCAGCATCAAAGGGGTAGAGTTCTAGCGACACATTGTCCTTCCAGTTGTCACCATCACATAGATTAATGCTGTCCACACCAACAAACCAGTCTGGACTTGGAACAATGCGCACAATGAAGGAAAGCTGGTCATGAAGAAAACAGAATAAAAATTAGATATAGTAAAATGTCTAGGTTTACACACTATACAGCATATGCCATAAAAGCTAACTGCTGAAATACAGAATGAGACGGAGGAAGCCCTACATAGGCGTGCCTGGAGACGACCTCAAACTCTGTGCTCATCTGGCCGGTTCCTCCCACAACAGCGGGAGCAGAGAGGATCCCATAAACACTTTGGATGCGTTCTCCTGCCTGCTCGACTTCCTTCATGAGCGTCCAGGCCTCTCCCTTCTCGCTGAACTCCCTCACTCCGTTACTGGCAAAGTCATTACTCTGCCACATGTGGTAGTCAGAGCTGTGGGTCACCCCTGAGAAGCAGATAAGCAAAGATGTGACGCAAATGAAACAGGCACACTATTGTGATTAAACAGGAATGCGGTTGATGCTTTATGTGGACTTACCAATTAGGTGAGACCACTGTGCAGGGGGGCGGTATACAGGATATTGTTTAGGGAACGCTGATTGGCTCCACTTGCCAGTAAAAGTGAGGTTGTACTGGGCTGTTTCTGAAGCAGTGCATAGGGGTACGTCAGTGGGCACCGGCATGGAGAGGGCGCCATATCTCAGGGTCACCAGCATCAGGAAGAAGCGAGAAAGTGCCCCAAAGTAAAATAAAGCATCCATGATAGAGATTAAGAGGGATGAAGAGAAGAAGACCTAGATGGAAGAAAAGACATGGAAACAACATAGTATTTTAAATTTAACAAATATGCCATGCTTGGTTTACATAATTGTTTGTTATTACTGCACAATTAATGTCTTCTCTGTAAATATTATGTAGCAATTGGACCAAAATGTAGAAATTTGGTTTAAACTTTTGTCATTGTCCATTGTAATCTATTCTCCACATTTACACTTAAATTATTGTCGTTGCCTAAATGATTTGTCATGCAGCAGATGTAGAAAGTTACTCACTTGTTCGATGTTGAAAGGTAGCAGCAGGAGAAGCAGAGTGCGGCAGGTGAGGAGGGGGAGGGCAGTGCTCTGTGTGGCTGTCCGCAACAGTGACTGCGAGGTTCCAAAAGCGTTTTGGCCTTTTTATGCTTTCCAGGACTTTCACCTCGCACCCACCCTCCGCGCTCCACTCCTCCCTCTTCTTTCCTCCACTTGGTTTACTCTCAATATCTCTGTTCATTTGTCTTTTTGCTCCACTTTTCTGTCCTTTGCCAGATTGCACCGATTTTCCTGTCAATCCTATTCTTTCTAACTAGCCTGTTAACTTCTTAATGTATTCAGCAGCTCCATGTGCACAGCCAGGAGTTCAGCACACTTCAGGGCTTGGATCTTTATTTGAGAGCAGAACTCTCCAGCCAAATGTCTCTCATTAGCCTAATGCAGATTTTTTGCAATTCATCAACATCTATCCTTCAGCTTTGTGGATTGTCAGTATTTTTGCCTTTTTTATAGGTGATTATTCTTAACTTGTAAGTCATTATTCATAACTTGCAAAGGTACATAATGTGTTTGTCGTCTGACAATTGTATGAAGAGTTGCTTGTACCTGGTATGTGAAGCAGCTGCGTCTCAGAGGCCGGCCATACAGAGGCTGTGTGTGTTGTGGCGGGGTGTGGTGCGTTGCTCACTGGAGCTGGAGGTGGCAGTCAACTCTCCACACATTCACGTGCAAACACACAAATATGGCACCAAGCTAAATCAGCCCACATCTAATGATTTCCACATGCTCAGGTTTCTACAACAGTTTACAAACACAAACTAGCACTATGCACGCACAGACTATTTACCTTCACATTTCGTCTCACAGCTTACAAAACTGCCGTGCTCAGTGACATTTCCAATAGGAAAGATCACTCCTAAAATAGAACCAAACAGTTCTTTATTCATTTTAAGAGGGCACTTTAATACTGCATGTCCGTTTTAAACCGATTTCTTGCTAATTGCTGGGAAAGATAAAGTATCCATATAATATTGACTACCATACGCTATACATGCTATATATTTTACTCTGAAAGATAGTCCTAAGTAGCTGCTCCAAGGTCGAGGGAAGATGTAGCTACTAATTTCATAACTTTAATTCAGGAACAGAATCTGCATGCTTCATCCTTCATTAATATAAATGATCTCAGTCAAGCACCAGTCCACCTTGTGCTATATATATATACAAGGTGCGATGTGAAATCTGTGCACGTGTTTTTGTAGACAGCTGTCCAAGTTATATGTTGGGCAGGAAAGCCATATAAAAATACTTATGGTAGAAAGGAAACTCTTGAAATATAGGTCAGTGAGCGCTGAGTGAGCCAAAATAAATTAGACTGGCCTGTTTGTTTCAGCTGTAACAGGAGATGATTATGCTCTAGTTGGGATGCACAATTAAATGAATGGAAATTGCTGTTATAATGGTTCTTAGTAGATTGCAAACATTGCAATTATATTTCAAATAATATACTGTATCATGTCATTATCTTCTGGAAACAAGAAATCCTGTCTCCATGTGTGTCTTATTATGTAAATCCTGAAGTTTTGACTTTCTCAATTACAGCAATGACTTAAGACTAAACATTACTTGTAAAACATACATTTCAAATCTAATTGCCACTGTAGTGCTCATGAAAACTATTGTTATGAGATTTTGTTTTAACTGTGCCCAAATCTGAAAAAATCTGAAAAATCTTAATCTTAAAAATAATTTGCAAAATACATTTGTACTTGTACAAATGTACACAGGATATTTTGAATGTCTTGGCAGGGGAGTCATAAGCAAACAATTTTATTCTCTCAGCGCCGTATAGTTCGCATGCTCGTGGAACCATGATCCTTATTCATAAGAATCTCCCCTATCAAATATTTTAATCTGCTGTTGACACAGCAGGAAGGTATATTATTGTAGAAGGGGCACTTTTAGGTGTTAAAATAAACTTGATTAATATTTATGCGCCCAACGAGGATGATTCGACTTTTTTTGACAATCTATTTCTAGCTGTCTCAACACTAACAGGTCATAGTACAGTATAATGGGGGGGGGGATTTCAATCTAGTTATGGACCATGGTAGAGACAGGTCTTCCGATACTACCATATCCCACATAAATGCAAGGAAGTCTATAAAAAACTTTGTATCAGAATTAAATTTCGTGGAGATATGGAGGTATTTGAACCCTAATGATAGGGTATACTCCTGTTACTCAAGTACCCATCAGTCTTACTCAAGGCTTGACTATTTTTTGATATCATCTGAGCTTGTATTTAAGATTAAGGATTGCTACTATGACAGCATTGTCATATCAGACCACACTCCCGTTTCATTGGTATATGAAGATGTCAATTTGGTCATAGAAACTTCAAGATGGCGTTTTCGCACAAAATGGCTCCAAGACCCAGCTTTTATGGCATTCATCAGCTCCCAAATTGATACTTTCTTTTATTTCAACTCCTCTCAGACATCTGCTGCTATCAGGTGGGAAGCCTTTAAGGTGTTCCTCAGAGGGCAAATTAGAAGTTTTACAAACAAAGTATCTAAAAGTACGAAACAAAAAATGCAACTACTGGAATCACAAATCAAAACCTTGGAAACAGAGGTTTTCCAGAGCAAAACAAACAAATGTAATCAAGAGCTACTTATTCTAAGAGCCCAATATAATGAGCTAACAGCTGAAATGGCAGCAAACAGCCTTAAAAAACTAAATCAAAGTTTCTATGACCATGGTGAGAAACCAGGGAAACTATTAGCTTGGAGAATCAAAAAGCAACAAGCCGATCGTGCCATAAACTGTATTAAGAATTCTAAAGGTGAGACAATATGTAACCCATCAGAAATAAATAATATTTTTAAAGATTTCTATATGAATCTGTACTCTTCAGAACAGTCTTCCTGTGTAGGATGCGAAGACAACATCTTTAACTCCACTGAAGTCCCTTCTATACCAGAGAATCTTAAGCGTGGTCTGAATGCCAAATTAGCACTAAGGGATATTATAGAGGCAATAGACCTCATGAAAGCAGGGAAATCTGCTGGACTGGATGGTCTACCCATAGACATACAGTGCCTCTCGTAAGTACTAATACACCTTGAACTTTTGCACATTTTGTCATGTTTACAACCATAAACATAAATATTTTATTTTGATTTTTTTACTGAAAGTTCACACACAAGTAACAGACAACTGTGAAGTGAAAACAAAATGATACATGATTCTGTTATTTTTCAAAAAATAGAAAACCGAAAAGTCTGGCATGCACAAGTATTCATACAGCATGAGTTAATACTTTGTGGAACCCCCTTTTGCTGCAATAACAGCAGCAAGTCTTTTGGGGGTATGACTCTACAAGAATTGCACATCTAGAGACTGAAAGTTTAGCCCATTCCCCTTTACAAAACAACTCAAGCTCTGTTAAATTAGATGGAGAGCGTTTGTGAACAGCAGATTTCAGGTCTTTCCACAGATTTCCTATTGGATTTAGGTCTAGACTTTGACTGGGCCATTCTAACACATGAATATGTTTTGTTTTAAACCATTCCATTGTAGATTTAGCTTTGTGTTTAGGATCATTGTCCTGCTGGAAGGTGAATCTTCACCCCAGCCTCAATTCTCTTGCTGACTCTAGCAGGTTTTCCTCCAAAATGTCCCTGTATTTGGCTCCATCCATCTTCCCAACTATTCTGACAATCTTCCCAGTCCCCGCTGAAGAAAAGCAGCCCCATAGCATGATGCTCCCCCCACCATATTTGACACTGGGGATGGTGCACTCAGGACGATGAGCAGTGTTAGGTTTGCGCCATACATAACGTTTTGCATTTGGGCCAAAAAGTTCAATTTTTGT
>OMNZ01017435.1:15875-26828 GCA_900303255.1 Lesueurigobius sanzi
CCAGCCCATTTTTTTTTAAAGCACATACAGTGACTGCAGAAATACTGCACTTTTGACCAGGGGGAGTCAAAGTCCTGCAGTTTTATTGTTTTTAATTCAGATGTGATTTTTTTGCATTCATGTGCATTTTAGAAAATAAGTTATATTTTCAGCTGGTCCTTTAGCTCCATCTGTGCTTTTAGAATGTATTTTTTAGGAGAGAGCAAAGCGGTATGGCCATTAGACAGTGTCAGTGCTTTCGGCCGGACAGTGTGGAATCTTGGCTGGCCCCTAGTGGCTGGACAGAGCATTTTAAAAATGTCTTTCAAATTTCATAACTCCTGACAGGAATGGGCTAGAGTCTTACTTTTTTGTTTTGTTTTTTCCTTCGCATACCTCTGGGATTGGCAAATTGCGTTTATTGTAATATCACATTATTATTGCAAATGCGATAAATCGTTCAGCCCTAGTCGGTACTGTGCGATCCTTAACTAAATTGAAAATCAAAGTGAATCGTGAATCGAATCGATTTGGGAAATTCAAATCGATACCCAGCTCTACTTTACATATGTTTGAACAAAGATTTACAGCCAGATCCAACTCCGCAGCACAGCTAAACTTAGTGTGAGAATATCCGAACACTGAAGGAGCAGTCCTCTCCGCTCATGTACAATATCCCAGTGTATGCCCAGCAGCATACAGCCCATACAGTGCTCTCGAGTCCTGAAGTGCCCCATTAACTGCCACAATCAGAGCTTTACTGTACTCCTGTCTGCTCTGCGCCTGCTCTCGTCCCGCAGAGGAATAAATAGCCCAAAATTGTTCCCGACCGCCGCGGGATCAGGAATAACCGCGGTTTAAGAGAGTCAGGCCCTGGCTGTGGCGCGGTGATGTGCAGCTGTAATGAGTTTGATGACTCACGTTGAATCATGGAGCAGGAATGGGCTGTGCTTTGGTGTCGAAAAGGGAAAAAGGTTGAAAGATATTTAAAAAGGTCTTCATCATGCAAAATCTAAAACATACCTCAAACGGTGTCAGACTGTTCCTTGATCAGATTACTTAACATTTTCTTCTTTTTGTTTCATCAGTTACATCTTTTCAACTCACCCAGAACCTAATTCCCTTGATTTTAACACCTTTTGACAGACAAATGGATCTTTTCAGCGTGCCTTTTATTAATTGCTGCTGTTTGACTCTAACTTTAAGGTCAGGAGCAACTCTAGACACAGACACATTTTTACAACAAATGATTAAACTCAATTACACAAAAAGACTGATGATGGAGCTGTGTCTCGGCGCAGAGCAGTAGGAATTACCCCATGATATAATACTGTCTGGACGAGCCCATAAAACAAATCCTTCATGGGCCCGGGGCTGTGTTGTTAGTGCAAGGAAAGGTATGTAGTAAGAATGTACTCAGGTATAGCTAGTGTTACTTCAAAATAATATGACTTAAATTAAGAGTAAAAAGCATTTTCATTCATTTTCATTTTCAATGCATGCTTTATGTTCTGGATATACGTCTCGGCTATGCAAGAAGTGCAAGTTCCAATCATTACAAACAGTACTACGGATATTAAATAATAATGGTATGAACGGAGAACAAAATAACTTAATTACAACTTCCTGAAGTACTGAACTAAAGAAGAAAAATTAGCAGATTTATGTTTTCTTTTACTTCCTTACTTACTTTAGATTTGTTACATTTCAAACATACAGTTACATGAACGAGGGGAAAGTCGAATCTGACTAAAACAGGATTTCCAAAACCCGGGAAATTTGATTGGGGGGTTGTCGTTGAACTTTCCCCTAATCTGATTAGCCAATGGCCCGTGAATTTAACACTAGGAGAACACAGGTTTTGTTGTTAACAAAGAATTTGGCACTGCCTGAATGTATGTCTTTGCGATTTGCTGATTGCAACTACTCAAACAGTGATCATAACTTATATTAATGAATGAATGAATTATTATAATTGTGACGCGCCATGGTTTCCAGGGACACAAGTCGCAGCACAACATCCGAGTGATTTTCTTATTTTTTTTTCAGAATCTGTTAGTTGAGATCACGGAGAAGACTCTCCATGTTTTCAGTGTTGGTATCTTTAAAAGCATAGCAAAAGCATTGTTTGAAAATCAGGTGTATCTTCAGGATATTCAGTGGGCGTGTGCGTAGCACAGTTCATTTCCATACTGAACATTCCGGTGTGAACATTTCCGTCAGTATTCTCCGAGTTAAAAGCTTAAATTGCTTACTTTGCGTTGTCTTCATCCAAAGAATTCCCCCTTAGAAGCCCCAATATGTCAATTTCTGTCGTTGCCACAAGCTGAAGTTTCTTTAGGGAGCTGCGGGAGCCTCAGAGTCTTTGTGTGCGATCTTCCCCAGAGAAGATTCCCCTGGTCCCACAACATCTACTCCAAATCCGGGCCCATGTTTATGGAGTCTCCTGCCATGTTTATCCCCTTTTTTACAAACGTTGTCCATATGAAAGTGGCTCCAAGTCGCATGAATGAGAGAAATGTCTGTACAGTGGCGCAGGTGGTAGAGCGGGTGGTCTCATGCTCGGAAGGTCGGGGGTTCGAATCCTGGCTCCTGCAGGTGCAGACTGTCGTTGTGTCCGTGGGCAAGACACTTCACCCAAATGCCTATGTGTGAGTGGTTGGTGGTGGTCGGACGGACCGTTGGCGCAGATGTGATGCCTCGCTTCTGTCAGTCTACCCCAGCGGAAACTGACTACAATAGTAGCTTTCCCCTACTTCAGCCTTGTTCCGCCGCCATTTGAGCATAGAAAACAAACATTTAAAAAAATTTTTTTTAGAAACAATGCGCTACGTCACTGTCACTTCAGCCAATGGCGAAATGGACGACAAAAATGAGAAGCATATGAGCACCATTGGCTCAAACAAGCCAACTAAGAGCAGGCTTTTCTCAGGTTTACCTTTTCCAAAGTGCCTACCTTCAAATGACCACAACTTCTCCAAATATTATCAGATTTCCATGTGTTGCATATTGTTGGAAAGCTTGGAGACTACACCTTCAGAATCTGTGAATAACTCAAAATGCCACAGAATCGACCTGTGTCCCTGGTTCCTGTGGCTGGTCACAATTATAATAGTGCTTTGGTTTTATATAGCGCTTTTCTGGACAGTTTACATGGCATTATTTATTCACTCCACACTCAGCGGTGGTCAGCTACTATTGTAGCCACAGCTGCCCAGGGGTAGACTGACGGAAGCAAGGCTGCCAATCTGCGCCTAAATGAGTAAAAAACATATTGGTTCTAAGCCAATTTATTTTTGTAACACCCAATATCATAACAGAAGTCATCTCAAAGGTCGGTATGGACAAAAACAAATCAATATCAGACATCAACAATGATCAAAAATAAGTCACACACAAATGAATGTAACACACAAATGAAATGTCTCGACCAGATGTAATGTCCCGTGAATAAGTAAATCACTTACAGTAAGAAGCTTAGAGTATCCCCCGTCCTTAGACCTTCCTCTACGGCGAGGAAAACCCCCAAAAACCACATGGTAAAAAAAAATGAGGAAACCTCGAGGAAAACCAATTAATGGAAGGATCCATCTCCCTTGGACGGATGGGCCAGTGGTGAATTTTGGTCGACCAGAATCCAATAGCAATGTTCAGCAAGAGTTGCAGCAGCAATTAAACTGGTAAACGTCCCCGGGTGGAGTCCCGCAGCAGTGTTTAACACGAGGGGTAGGCGTGGCCGACGCCTGTCCCGTCTCACGGTGCCCGTATGAGAAAGGTTTCACATGTTTAAGCAGCTTGTAATGCCCTGTTCTTTTTCTGATTTGCACATATTGTGCTGAAGAGCCTGGCCATTTCCCGGAGCACCTCTCACCGCTGCATTAGCGGAGCAGGCCTGGTGTACTGTACAGAGTGGGTAAAGGGGACTGAAAAGTACTGGGTAATGCTCACCTTTGAAGAGAGCGAGGTTTGCTGAGTGCACCGCTCTGACCTGGATGTGTTAGTTATTTCTGACGCAGACGGACCCAAAGTGGGGGAGAGAGAGGGAGAGAGAGGGAGAAAGGAAGGGAGGTAGAGAGACGGAGAGACTGGGGAGAGAGGGAAAGAAAGAGGAAAGGGAGAGAGAGACAGTTGAAGCAAAGGTGAGTCAAACCTTCTATACCACATGACTAGATTATACTGTATGTGACTGAATCACTTCACAATTTCATACAGTATGAAGGCAGAGGCCAGTATTAGAAAATGTTCCTTTTGTGTGCACTTGACGCTTGTGTAGATCAGTGGGTTTGAGAAGTATGAGGAGAGGAACTTGAGGAATATGATAAGATCAAAAACAAGTTTAATGACTCTAAAAAGACTGACAATGTGGTAATTTCTTTTATAAATTTCCTGCAGAGATGACCCAAGATCCTTCTATTATGCCACAGTGACCACAGTTCTTGGTCGGAGTGACACTGTGAAACTCTTTGGAGGACACATTTAAATTGTCTAAAACAATAGACCAATTAATGAACAAGTTCAAGAAAATGCTACTTGAAAACTATAAATGTTTATCAATTGTAAATCTAATTAGTTTAGACATTAGTGTTGTGTAAGTAGTAGCTTGGTCATTCATCTTTGTTATTCTTGTAAAAGGGACATGTGCCACAAGTCGATACCCAGCTCTACTTTACCACAAGCCTTCATCATGCTCCTTTTCACCCACGTAATGCTCTTATATTTATGTAAGACCACAGTAAATTGTAAATGTACAGTAAATTACTAACATGGATGAATTAAAAAAAAGAATTAAATGAGATTTAGATGCCATTATGTATAAAAGTGATGCGTGGTTCAACCCCTGTTTTCTTTTTTTGACAAGGTAAAAACACCATCAAGAAAATTTGCTCCTGGTTTATATAATCAATACCAATGTAAAATAAAACTCAAATGGTGCTATTAGCTAAACATGCAATACACTTTTCTAACTGAAATCATGAATATTTTAACATAAACGAAGGGCATCTGACATAAAGCCAATGCCAAGTCCAGTCAATGTTAGGAACTGCACACCATGATTTTGTAGCTTCTGAATAAAAAAGCGTATGGCAGCAGCTTAGTTGATGATCGCTCCCACCGTTGTGTACTGTTGTTGTGTCCTCGAGCATATCACTTCACACACTTCTCCCCCAGTGTCTGTGTAAAGTGGTGTGAATGTGTGTGATTAGGGGTGGAAAAATGTCATACAAATTGCGACCATTTACAAGTGCAGGAATTAGAATGTATATGTGTATATGTGGCTACTTGAACAGTGTTGCCTTTAACCCAAAAAGATCACAAAAAAAAAAATACAACTCTTCATCTTACAATTGAATTCTTCTATTGAACTTGACTTTTATTGAACACATAATTTTCTATCTTATTATCTCCAGGACTACTCATTATATCCAAACCACTGCCTGTGTACACCGCATTTGACATTTTGGGCAAATCACAGCGTTTATAAAACATTATTCCACCCTGGTGTCACGGAGAGGCCCCGATGATGATGATTGCATAGTATTTACTCACTTGAATGACTAAAAAGTCCCGTAGAGATTCGGCCACTCAGTTTTGTAATGGAGGCTGTAGCAGACACACAATGGCCGTAATGCCTTGAATAGCAATCCTCGGGGAAGTCTCTGAAGGCCGACATTGAGATTGAGGTTGACTGAGCAATTCTTTGGAAACGACTTTTCCAGTTTGCTGTGTAACAGTTTTATTCAATGCTATTCAGAAATCCCAAAGGTTTTCCACAGGATGACCTTTGCAGGGGGTCTCCATAGGTTATCCACACTCATATCGAAATTAATTGAGTTTGTAATGAACTTTATATGAATTTGGTTATATAATCAAATTTACTCCCTCTTTATCTTTTATATGTAAATTTAGATAGAAAAACCTTACATTTTCTTTTAATTAAGTGTATGTAATATGAGGGGGGCTGTGACACTCTCAAGTTTGGGAATGTATGTAACAGTTGTGTATAAATATTTCACAAAAATGTGTGTACCTTGTGAGGTTTCAAATTAAATATTAGTTTAATTGATAACAATTGGCCAAGGACCACCTGCCTTCAGAAAGTTCACCACCACGGTCATTTGAATGGCCAAGTGAGGAAAAGTAAAGTGATAACAATTGTATAGTGTATTTACTCATTATTACAAAATATATACTGTACATGGACATGATTTGTGTTGTTTTTTTGGTTTGGTCGGGCAGAATGAGCCCTGCTCTTAAGGCATTTTCACATGTTGTCGGGCTTTATGGGTCCTAGTAGTTTCAACTGTATGTACCTCATTCATTCGTTCAGTGCATGTTCACATACTCTGTATAATAGTTGCTCTAAAAGCTGCACCATTAGTCACGTCACAGCCATTAGCTGTTCGCCGATCTTATCCCCATGACAACGGGCATCAAGCATCAGAGCCCTGTCAATGTGACAACACGCACTTGCACTCACGCTCCCCTGATGCTACGCAGTGGTCATTGCTCTCTCGTGGCTAAATACAGTGAGGTTGATGCCGCTGATAGAGGAAAAATGTGCTATGCGTGAAAGAAATGTCCTTACAATGGAGAGACTTTAGCTACTGCACAGAGACGACAGTGGCAGAGGGAGAGATGATTCAATTTGTCTCGTCAGACTCATTTTCCAAACATCTCGTGTGTATCAAAAACAATACGTGCTAGAAGCCCATCTAGGTCGACCCGAGATCATCCGCCTTCACACGTCAACCACCTCATTCCGAGAGCAGCTTCTGTAGACCGGCCTTTAGTGCTGCAGCTGGATCGGAGTTGTCAGATTCTTTGGCAAAACTGTTCTCTCCTATTTACATACTCCCAGAACCTGTCCCCAAAGTACTATTTATTGCTAGTGCAGCCTTCTGTAGGTAGAGCTAAGTGACCTAGCTTTAGAGAATCATAGCTTTCACGTGCAGTTCACAGTTAGTAAAATAGGCTCGTGGCCTTAGCTGCAGCTTAAGTTGTATTTTTAATGTCTTTTATTGACGACTAAGAGAATATGCTACAACAAATTGACTTAATACATTTCTGTCCGGACATGACTTACATAAACAAATGCCTGTATTATATTTACAATTCTAAACACATAACTTGCAACTATATAACTTGACCCTGCTGCCCAAGTATGAAGGAACAGGTTACTGCAAGTCCATTGGACTATTGTACTGTACCAGAAAGAAATAGTTAGACCGACTATATATGTAAAAAAAATAATAAAAAACATGTGTAAATCATTAGTTGGTTCATCGACATGGTTGACCCAACAAACTTTTCTCTTTTCTCATGTGAATTGTAAGGTTCAAATAGCTGAGTAAGTTACTTCGGCATTTGAGTTTTGAGTAGCAAATATCAATAAAGTAGGTTGATTGACAAAAATCCATATATTAATCAGTTATACTTTTGTAAGCCCAAACGTATAAAAATGTCCTCAAAAGTCCTTCGCTCCGATCCTCGAAAAATTTGCAATTTCCAAATTTCCAAAATGAACATTACGCCTGACTGTACAGCTGGAGCTTCCGACAGTGGAGGCTGTGATTGCTAAATGGAGTGCATTTGTGGTGCATGATTGGCACTCAAGGCTTTTACAATGTGTTTCATTTTACCATTCAAAAGTACATTTACAGACAAGCACCTTGGGTTTTATGAAGTGACAAGGACATTTAGGCAGAATAAAATATGAACGCAGTCATTACATAGCTCTGGGTGTCCTGGTCTGATACTTGAACAAAATCCAACACAGTAAGGCAGCAGCTTTTATTTCATTAAGGTTAAAAACACTTTTTATTCAGCAAAATATTAACTGCATTTGCATAACAAATGTTTGAACCCCCATTTTAAGCTGCAAATTGACTACGACGGGGAATACAGCAGCAACTTATGAGCCAAGATTCAAATGTGCATAAAATTTGAATTGTAGTTTTTCTTTCCTACTTTACTTGTATTTTTGCCCAAGAACCATAGACAGCAATAGAACATCATACTGTACTTTCCTGTTACCATTTAAGGCCCGTTCAGACCAAATGCTGTGGGCTTTGAAGGCGTCGGGTTTACATTCAAAATGTATGGTTATATCACAGGGGTGCTGAGCTGCGCGTCACAAGCTTCCCCAAGAGAAAAAAAGAGAGGCAGGGTACAACCCATAGAGTGTACATTCATTAATTAATCTTTCTTTTACGCTCTATGGTACAGCCACATAGAAGAGGTGGGATATGCCATTATCGGCAACAGAGAAGCCCCTCCCAGACCAACGCACGTCATAGGGCTTCTTGACAATTGTCACCAGCAGCTCTCTCAAAACAAACAAGCATCCATATCTGCCGGTTCAAGCGTTTTTGAAGCCCGAAATGCTGTAGGTGTGAACGGGGCATTAGACCCATCATATCCAATCACAAAGTGACCTATTTATTGTGTGAAAGGTAAACTAACATCATGTAACTTAATTATTTCAGCAGGAGCCATCATTTCAGCCCAGGAGTTTTATCTGTCAGTCTGAGCTTTAGCTCAACGTCTAGTGAGTTTACTTCATAAGTTACAGGTTGTCGGTTCGGTCCCCCTTCACTTTCTTTTCACTTTCTTTTTTAACACGGTCATATCTGGGCCTGATGCACCTCACAGTCTGTCTCTTCTTTACATGCGCCGCTCTGCTGTCTCCGTTGTTTGGACTGTACCAGCTTGAACTTACCCGAAGGGGTATTCTACATCTCAAAGTATCTCCCTATTACAATGAACGAAAAGCGTGATGCAAAAGTTATCTCTGATTTAAATACCTCAGTCATTATTTCATATATTTAACTGGCAACAAAAGTTTGTGTGACGTTATTCATGTCTCAAACAGCAGCCCAGGCTTCTGCTGCAGTCCAGTTAAAGCCAATTGACCTGTAATAACACAACTGTGAGAATTAAAGTGGAGCGGCCCATCAGGAGACATCCCAACTCTCCCGATTACCCAGCACATTGTATTTCACCACACCTGACACCCGAATTATATTTTTCAACTTACACTTTCAAATGGAATCAAAATAGCAGCAGAAAGTGTTCAGTGAGCTGCGTCGATATCAGAGGCCTGTAAGCCTTTTACAGCTCGACCTATTGAAGCTGTCGGTTTGTGTTTTTGGAGTTTACCCCAGCGCTTTGGAGCGGCCTCAGCGGGAGACGAAGAGGAGAGACGTCTCTGTTTCAACTGAGCACAAATGTGAGATCTGAGCAACAAAACAGGAGCAAAACAGCTGTGACTTCATGGATTCAGTTAGTTATTCCTTTGATGTTTGAAAGTTTGGTAGTAAATTTGACTCAAATTTCAGAGTTGAAGTGTTTTTTCGCACTCAGTCATTAAGTGGTTTCCATCATGGTATAGGTTTTCTCAGTAGTAGTTGATTCTCATCCAAGAAGGGCTACTATTCAATCAGGGAAGAGCAGTTTTAAGCATGGTGGATAAAAGGTGTAACATCAACAGCAAGACTGGAGGACTAGAAGAACGGTTTGCAACCATAAAAACTGTCGGACTGAAGAAGCCTTTTTTGAATGGGAGGAAAAACGTAGGCCAGGGGTAGGCCAATTTTTTTCCCGAGGGACTAACATGCCCATGGTGGATCATTTTCTACTATTAATTGTTTCATAGACTTGAAAGGTCTACCCCCAGAGAAAGTTTTAAAAGAAATTGACAATATTTCAGTATATTTGGAGTAGTTTCCCCAGTATTTAGATCTTTAGACAGTCATTATATTTCTCAAAATCATCTTGGGGGCCAGAGAGTATGCTTGAGGGCCGGATTTGGCCTCTGATGTACGCTATTCAATTAAATAAACACCTCTACAAAACAAGATTGAGCAAGTCAAATGGAATCAAAATAGATGGTCTAAAGGAAGGAGATGCTCAATCTCTTTAATTTCAAATAAAATGGCCTCTTGCGTTCTTCACCACTGCTTTACCCAATCAATTGGGTTTAGTCTGGATTTTCAAATGAAAAACACATTGAGGATATTTTTACACCACAAGTGCACAGTTTCTATCATCATTGGGACTTCTATGAAATTTCAAACCAGTAAACAAAAAAGTTACATTCATTTTTTGAAGTTTGATCCGATTGTGGGTGCTTTAATAGCTACATATAACTCGGCAAATATTCAAAAATACCACTTGTATCTCATCCATTAAGTCAGGGCACATTTTCTTGTACAATCTTAACCCTGCGTGAGCCAGCCTTAATCGTGTTTTACTGCCAATCTGCTCTCCCTGGCATCTCCCACCGTCTTTGGCAAATTATTTCGAATCCTTCTTTTCTCTGAGCCCGGGCGATATCCAGAGGCACTGGAGTGATCATGCAGGTTATTTAAAGGGAAAGTGCCAGGGGACTGTCCCATGATGGCCATAAACACAGTGTTTAAGGGTTTACCGCACCAGGCCTTATGAATTACACACAGAGAAGCATGTGGATAAAAGCTACTTATGCAAGGCTCTTAAGGAGGAGGAGGCAGTAATGGGTTGATATTTCTGTTTAGTGATGACTCTTGTTAAGCCTTGGTTTGGGCCGGTTTAGTCAAGGTTAGTCGTCTTCCTTCTTCTTCTTCCTTCTTTTTCCTTCTTCTTCTTTCTTCTTTTTCCTCCTTCTTCCTTCGTCTTCTTCGTCCTTCTTCTTCCTTCTTCTTCTTCCTTCTTCTTCTTCCTTCTTCTTCTTCTTCTTCTTCTTCTTCTTCTTCTTCTTCTTCTTCTTCTTCTTCTTCTTCTTCTTCTTCTTCCTTCTCCTTTCTTTCTTTTTTTTCTTCTTCTTCTTCTTCTTCTTCTTCTTCCTTTTCTTCTTCTTCTTCTTCCTTATTGCTTCTTCTACCTTCTGCCTTCTACCTTCTTCTTCTTCTTGCTTCTACCTTATTTCTACTACCTTCTTTCTTCTTATTCTTCTTCTACCTTCTTCCTTCTCCTTTCTTCCTTCTACCTTCCTCC
>OMNZ01017438.1:0-17482 GCA_900303255.1 Lesueurigobius sanzi
AAATTTCTTTATGCCAGATGGATAAGGGCATTCATAACAATATGCTAAATAATTTAATGAGCACAGTGTTACTAAGAGATTGAGAACAAGTAACTAGTCAAATCCAGCATCAAGAGGTTCCGAGCAAGAGCACAGTGTGTGCTGGCAGACAAATTTAGCAGAATCCTTTTGCCAACCATAGAACAGTGGCAGATCATTTTCTTTGGGCACCCTTAAAGTGAAAAATAACCTAAAGGAACAGAGTAAGTTTTGCATGAACAAATATGTGAAAGATAACCTCAAAATAGCACTAGTAATAGTGTTTTCTTCTCCTGATGTTTTCGAGACCTGCCCATCAAAGCCCAACCCTTTGCGCCCTCAGCCCTTTAAGCAACAATAGAAAGTTGTTTCCGGGCTCCGTGCGTCAGACCCTGTGATGTGAATGACCCACCAGCACAAAAGCCGAAGCCCGTCGTCCACAGGAAAAAAAAGAAGAGGATATGGCTGCCATGACTGTGATGATGTCACTTGGCCAAAACGCCAAGAAAAGAGAATCAGACAAAATCACTTTGGGCAGGCGTTGAGAAGTTGCTTTGAGGCGTTCAACACTTAGCACAAAGAGAGTTTCACCACATCTAGCTTCTTTCAGACGATAACATTATAGGTTTTAAAAATATTTTGTCTAGGGTAGAAACTGTGGTAACTACTTTTCTCTGCTAGATTTCCTTTATTACATTATTTAAAAGAATACATTTGTTTTTAGGTAAACACATTTTTATTACATCTGAGAAAAAAAATCTATGCATAAAGTTGCTCTCCACCTCTGATACATTTCAGCCGATCGGTTTCACAGCTACTGGCATTTGTTCTGACACCACCACAAAGAGACCGTTGGAGACATTATCCACTATGGGCAACTCTGACCGAGAACGAGTTATTGTTTACAACAGACGTTTCATAGCTTGGATTTCTTAAGTTCAACATTTCTTCTGGCACACTGAGCCCAAACTGCACTTTTTTATTCCCCTTTAATTTAACAGCTCCGGCAGCTTTTCTAGTTAAATCGACTGTTCATTATTGAGACCCATTTTACGGAGGGGCTGTGAGGTGCAATTTAATGAATCTCTGGCACAAAGCTCCCTTTCACTGCCGGCCCGAAGAATAGGGGCTATTTAGACCCTGTAGGGCTTTATGTCAAAGGCAGCCCATAATAGTTGTCAGGCCGGGGCAGAAATTCCCACTGGCCTGGGAATGCACTAGAAATCAACTTTTGCCATGAGCAGATTAAGACACAAGTAAACTGTTGGGGAGATCCTCCTAAACAGTGGCATCTGTTTGGGCATAGTAATTTTCCCACCAGAAGGCCTTTATCACCATTGTAGCTATTAGAGCTCATGAAGTATTTACATAGAAATTAATGCAATGGTTATACTAATACATTGGGCTAAAATAAAATAAAATGTAAAGTTTAATGTACCAGTCTACCCCCCTAATGTGTTTGTATAAGGAAGAAAATTGTGTCTTAGGTCTTGTATACTCCATTTTGGTATAAACTTCAAAGGAGTTACAGTCATATCCTCCCATTACATCAAAGGGGTGTGCGGCTTAAAGTATACACTAACAGTTAAACTATTTGTGGGAGTTTTGACAGAAGTAATTGTCCACAGCTCAGTGGGGAGCCTCTGACAAATCCCTCTTAGATGCAGGTGGTCGGGCCCAAGCAAAGAGTTAAGTCCCGCGGCCCCATTTGCCCCTCCCCTTTGATGTTCTGACATCACTAGCTCCGCCCTCTGAAAGATCTCCCCCTCGGCCATCCACTTCTACTCGGAGATGTTTACAGGAAGCACATGAGCCGCATCAGGACCAGGTGAGGAGCAGGAGATGCTTTGAAGGGAAAACTTTTTTTGGTGCGCGGATTACGTTGGGGTGCCACAGGTGTCGCCTCTAGGCCCAGTAGAGTTATGGCTGTACAAGCTGCGATCATGAACCCGCAGTTTTTGAATTTCTGCTTCCCTGGTTCAGTGATGGAGTACGATGTGGAGAAAAGTCTGGATGACGGCAGTATCCTTGGTGAGGCGGAAACTGAGGAAGACTACAAAGAAACCACCAGGGATCTGCTCAGCTTTATAGACTCTGCCTCCAGCAACATCAAACTGGCATTGGACAAGCCAGTCAAGTCGAAAAGAAAAGTCAACCACAGGAAGTATCTCCAAAAACAGATCAAAAGGTGCACAGGGATCATTGCACCGAGCAATGCCGCAGAACCACCACCGCCGGGTAAAAGACATGGCTCTCCCCCCGCGGCCCATACCAGCAGCACTTTACACACTAAAAACCTGCCTAAGCGCGATGGGGCCCACGCCAACTTACAGAGCAAAAGCCTGGCAGCTCTGTTCAGCCCCGTGCAGGATGTCAGAGGGGGCGAGCGAGCCAAAAAGCCACCCCTCCGGCATCGCAACCTGCCCCCGTCTTTCTTCACAGAGCCAGCCAACTGCGCCAGAGTTAACTCCACAAATGGGACAATGCTAAAGGACTTGGACAGAGGGAACGCAGAGTCCGTGGACTTCTTTGAGCTCTTGGGCCCGGATTATAGCGGCATGGTCAGTGAGCAGGACTTGTATCAATCTTTGCCTGTCCGAGCGCATCCAGAGATGGGAGGACTGGAGTCGCTGTCCTATGATTCTCAGCATTTGGTTGGAGGTCTATTGTACTCGACTGAACCCAAACTCACAAACACACCTGGCTTCTGTCATTCAGATGCTGCATCTGTCCCCACAGAGGACACTTCGCTGTGCACATTGACCTTCCCCAGTTTCTTCACTGACTGCTCTGTGCCTCCAGTCACTTATGATTTAAGTGGTGCTTTCAGTAGGCCTAATTATTCATCTCTATGAGACAAAAGCGATTATTAGAGGTTGCTGTGTAAGCAAATGGAGCTGGATGCCAACATATCACAATAAATTCCTACCTAAGCAGAAAAGCAAAAACGATTGACTCTTATTTCTTGTTAGGCAAGCAACAGCACAGCAGTTGGTGCTCTTTAGTTATTGTTGTGAAATGTTCCCCTCAGTAGTCTATAATGTATTTGACAAGAAGGAAATACAGTATATAGTAAATTATCCATTTTTTTCAGTGTCTTATTTCTGAATATGTCGGCTCCATGTTTTGTCTGAAATTGAAGAGTACAGTTTATCATGTTCACCACAGTTAAATGAATATGTATATTTTAGTAAAGAATTGAATGTATTATATGTAGTTATTTGTAACATAAATAAAGCTGGTCTTTATCTTATACAAACGTCTGTGTTCATACTAATGTCTTCATTCCCTTTATAAAGGTAACAGGCCGTCTACATATCTGTCAAAGCAAGAGGACGGTTTAGACACACTGATAAATGAGATAGAAAAATACAGTGCACAAACCCAATCAAATGAAATAAATCAAGCAGAAGCATATCCCTCTGGCCTGTGTGTGGGTGATTTGTGCCTGTCTTACATTTTTGCAGAGCTTAGACTGAAGATTTGTATTTTAACTCTACAATGAACTCTCGACGTGACCTCACAGTGGGAGCAGTCATGAGTAACTCCCTCTTCTGGTGGTTAACTGAAGTAAACATGGGCATGTAATCTTTACTAAAGACTACTCAAAGTACAAAAGATGTTCATATTTAAAAGGAACAGTTCATTAATAACAAAACTCCTTTGCGTTAGTTAAATATTGTTGTTCTAAATTGTATATTACCTGAATATACCACTACTTGTTCAGATTAGTACAATTGGTCAGATTAGTACAATTCCAAATGTCTAACAGAGAAACACATATTAGTTCATGTAAACTTATGCATTTTATAGAACATGAATGATAACACAAAAACCTTTATTTCCCTCCTGGTTAGTGGTTGCGTGAAGCTATTTATTCTAAAAAGAGAAACACTTTTCAACTAGAAATTAGCCAAATGTCCCTGATCAAAAGTTTATATATTGTGTGAGAGTCCTGTATTTCAGCAGAAGTGAGATTTTCTTTGCTCCTGAACAATTTTCCTGGCAGTTGTTGAAGGTCATGTAAACGTTAGATCAGGGACATTTGAGTAGTTCTGTTTCATTATGATTTCAAAAGAGTAAACTCAGTTCTTTGGCAATAAATGGCTTCGCACAACCACTAACCATGAGTGGAAGAATTTCTTTTTGTGTTATCATTCATATTCAATGAAAAATGGCCAAGAGATTAAAAGGGTATGTAAACTTTTGGCCACAGCTGTATGTGCTACATTACAGCTAAAGTAAAGCTGATATGTGATCTTAAATTGAACTTAAATTCACTTGAATAATTATGATTCAATATATTACTGAATAATTATTTTACATACATTTGATATTTTTTCCCAGGTCATTTCATTACTTTATTAATACATTTTATCTGAATCCTGAATATGTTTTTCCTTTTGTATATTAATAACACATCATACATAGCAGTGGCGCTTTTGGTTAGAGGTAACGTAGCAGCATACACAAAGATCATTTTGAAATAGTGGCAATAGTACTATTAGCAAGCAATTTATTATTATTATATATAGTATAGTAGTGACATTTAAATACTTTTCAATCCAGATGAACTTTACATTCATCTCCATTTTATGTTAACAGTTCTTTTTTGTAGTTTCCGTGCAATGGAAAAAGCCCCTCGGGAGATATGTAGAACTGTTCAATCAATTCTGCCTTCTGACAATTCTGCAGTCTATTGATCAGTGCTTAAACCAATCCCCTTTCTCTCAATGTTTTTGAGTAAAGCAGTGGTTCCCAACCTTTTGTGTCTCGCGCACCCCTTGGGCTTTTTATTTAGACTCCAAGTATCCCCTTCCTCGATGGTTTCGATGATAAATTAGAAAGTGAATGACTAAAACTCCCATTTATCAGTAAAAAGGGCTACTAAATATTCTCAAACTCTCACTCTTTACTGTTAAATGTTTTAAATAGCTTTTTTTTAACATAATACTCAAAAATGCAATTAAATTTTATTTTATTTTGTATCTGAAATGATTTCAAGTACCCCCTTCTAAGCACTCGCGTACCCCCAAGGGCCCACGTACGCCTGGTTGGGAAACACTGGCGTAAAGGATCCGGCAACAATTTTGATTTGAGATGATGTTGTAAAACTGTAACTAAAGTCTTACAACTGAATCACTGGTGTTGATGCAGCTCTCTCCAATTGACCTACATACCATTACTACATTGATTCAGCTGAGACAAAACATTTCACAGTACACAGTATACTCACTAGATGGCAGTATCACTCTGCACAACAGCCTGTGCCACCACTCCCATGTATAATGAATGTCATCCCCATGTCATGAGTGAGATGATGTCTAAAAGAGCACTGGGCTTTGAGCTTTAGAGGTAAGTAATACATAACACAATAAAATAATCCCGTCTTGGGTTGAAAAACGGCCCACAGGTTTACAATAACAAGCAGTTCATCCTTTTTGCAAATTGAAAAATGATAAACACAGCCTTCATTTTATGTCGACTAAACCAACTAGGATTTTTTTTGCCTTTTCGCTATCTGGCATTGTTCCTAGGTTAATGTTAGCATGGGATTCAGAACACCTGCAGTTTGCAAACAGCGCACACTGAAGCCATATGGATTTTCTGTCCCTGAGACGACACCGGTTGATATATCCAGATTAACTCCTATGCTGCAACAGTATCCGGCTTTGATTTAAGGCACAGAGGAGATGTAATGTTTGTCAAAGCGATTAGCAAGATCCGAGTTGGCACCGACTTGAATAACAAGTGCCAGATATCTAGGTAAACTTAGATATTGTGCTGCATAGCATATGGTTTCCGCAATGCAAATGCGCGTGTGTGCGAGAGATTGGACTTATTGTATATGTAAACATAAGTCACACTGGGATATTGCGGTCTGAAATGAACCGAGGAAAAACCTATGCATTTTAGAGTTGTTTTCCTGGTTGCAGGCTGAAAATGGAGCATCTATCCATACTTGGCCTGCTACTGACCTTTCACCATTGCAGTCCGCACATCCTGTTAACACCAGCAGGACAGGAGAACAGCGTTGGATTAAATTCACAACCCTGTCCAGGCGTCCTCCGCATGACACATCAGTGAACCGTGTGGCCCATAGCTCGGTCTGTTCCTATTTGCCCAAAAAAGAGTTATTACAATCCTATAAGCATAAAAGTAAGTAAGTAAAGAAATAAATGTTTCCAAATGGGAAACAGAATTGAATGTCGATTTATCAGAGAGTGATTGGCTTTTGATGTGCAACACACAACATACATCTACTAATTCCAAAAGGTGGAGGGAATTTGGATGGAAATGTCTAATTAGATTCTTAATTACACCTCACATCACTAACACATTTCAGGGGCAACAGCGGCAGTGTTGGAGACAGTGTGGTCACTCAATTGCCAATCACTCACACATCTTCTGGACCCCACCTGCTGGGTCTGTTACGCAAGACTTTCCAAAAAAGACACATTTTCAAAATTATTTTGATTGCAACTAAGAAGGCAATAACCCCCGAGAGGAACAAGTGCAAGGGATTGTGGAGGAGGTGCACTCAATGGAGAGACTGACTTTCTTTCTGCGACTACAGGGTCATTTTTATTTTCAACGCTGGTCCAGGTGGTTTGCGTTTAAGCAGAGGCTTGTTATCTCTCCCGATTGACTTAGTCTATTTTTGTGTAATCTTGTTATGGTGAACAGTGCTCCTCTTTCTTTTGTTTACGTCATTATTTTCTTTGTACTGTTTTGTTGTAAATTTAAAAATAACAAAATAAAAAGTACAAAAAAATAAATAATAATAAGTTAAAAAAAAATGTCCTTTAGTCCTTATTTGTGTGCAAACCAAACACCTGCCCTGGACCTGTCTTCTGCTAGCCCAGAGAGGAGTGAAAAAGTAAAAATCCCTAATAGTTATTAGCAAGAACACCATATTATGAAATGAGCAGTTGGAGAGCAAGTCTTTTGAGCAGCTTCTGAGGAGAAACAGACTGTGCGTCAGGAGGGAAACAAAACAGGTATGCTTTTTCCTCAAGGGAACAACATAAAATGATTAAAAGCTTAGCAAGGTCAGCTTAGCATAATATGACCCTTTTTTTGCCTGGAATGCGGAACATTCCAGCGTGGCATTTTCAGTGTCACAAAATTTAAAAGTCTAAATATTAAAAGTCAAAACAAAACATGTCAGCAACAACACATACATGCTCTAGACTTTTGGAGTGGGCTATAAAAAAGCATTTATAAGAGAGGATGCTACAATGTGTGTGTGTAACAATGCCTCACGTTTGGCTCCCAGTTATGTGAAGATGACATTTCGTGATTGATGATTAGTGGTGATGTATAACTATAAACACGTGGCCTGAGCTACAATGCCTAATCATTTGACGACTTGGGAGCACACACATGCTGTTGCACTACCATCGTCCATCGTCAGTATTTCCTGGACATGCATTGAGTTGCTTTGTCAGCACTCAGCCTATAGGTACAGTATGTCTCATCATAAAAATGTTGTATGTTCTGCCACCTTCAAGGCCTCACGCTGCGGCTTCTGCTCACTGTAAACAAGGTCAGTCAGAGATATGCGTCTCACTCCAGTGCTGCTCCAACACGGAGCTCTGAGCCCTGTGCACCGACAGCAGTTAGCAGTATCAGTGAGCTTTAATGTTACATTAATAATGCATTTGTGCCTGAGCCTTTCATGTTGGTGGAAGTGAGATTCTCCCAAAAAAGACAATTTGCTTAAAGCACAGAGTATTGTTCCTGCATGCATTTCATGTCTCACTGCTTTCCATTTAAGACTGCATTCGTTTTCAGAAGGCGCCGTGTTTGCTCCTCGGGGTGTTGTGGGGACGCTTGCTTACATCTGTGTGGTTTTGACAGTGTGATAACAATAGCACTCTCTGACAGAAGTCCGGGCCGCATTAAAGGCAATGCCGTGGTTGTATCCGCTGTGAATGTTAACTCTACGGACGCAGATTAATGAACATTAGATCGTTCACTCAGCCTTCAATTTGCATATGAGGATAAGGAAAGCCATTTTAAATATTACTATAGGCGTATGGAAGCACTTTGTGAATGTGCAAATGTGGGGCTTAAAAGATCTTTTAGGATCACCATACAATTTAATCTGTCCATGCGTTCATTCACTCAGGTAGGACAACAAACTGGAAATAGACTGTTATTGTAAGAGTAATATGGCAAGAAGACTGTGTTGCATTTGTGTTTACATTTTCCAAAAAAATATAAAATAACACAAAAACCTTTGGGTGAAATGAGGGAGACAGAGACAGAGACAGAGAGAGAGAGAGGGAGAGGGAGAGGGAGAGGGAGAGGGAGAGAGAGACAGAGCAAGAGAGAGACAGAGAGAGAGAGAGAGACAGAGAGAGAGCGAGACAGAGAGACAAATAGAGAGACAAATAGAGAGACAAATAGAGAGACAAATAGAGAGACAGAGAGACAGAGGGAGAGACATAGAGAGACAGAGAGAGAGCGAGACAGAGAGACAGACAGAGAGAGACAGATAGAGAGACAGAGAGAAACATAGAGAGACAGAAAGAGACAGAGCAAGAGACAGAGAGAGAGAAACAGAGAGGCAGAGATACATAGAGTGAGAGAGACAAACAGAGACACAGAGAGAGATTTTAAAGGTAAATAACTCTCTAACCCTCCTGATTGGACCAGGAAGCCCCTCCTCGGTCCCAGTACACAGGAATGCTCGTCTCATTGGTCAACACAAATCCTGCAAGACTCTGATTTGTTGCCGAGGTCTTACTATTATTACATTTTCTGCTATTATCGTTCAGGAAAAGGCATTTACTGATGAAAATGAAAAACATTGGTATCAAAATGTTTCAGTAGTATATTTACCACTTCATGGACCCCACTAAAGAGAAAACCTACCCTATCTGACCATGCAGCTATTTTCAAGCAGCCATCTTACTCAGGTCACGCCTGCTGCACTAATGCTTTTACATGTAACTTCCCCAGGTTGCTCCTCTTATCACTAGTCATGCTCAAGCAGAGCGGCAGCCACAACTTTAAGGCTTTAAGGGCAAGAAAGTCACACACAGAATGAGCCGCTGGATAAGAGACCACCGAAGATACTCAGGCAGAAAGAAAGTTTGCTCTGATTAAATTTAGGAAGTAAATTATTGTGGCTGGTTAGAGCGTTGTTAAGGGTCCTATTGTGCAATATGCAAGTACTACACTTGTATTGCATCTTTAAAAATGAATGTAGTGCTTTTCTGCCTCTGTTGGGCGTTTGCATAAAGCATTACACAAATACTGAATGAAAAACCTGTAATTCAGCTCTAGGTTCAACATCTGGGCTCATCCTACTGGCATAGAAGGAAGGGGAGCTTTTTAATGGTACACTGCGTATCATTTTGCCCAATAATTAGAATCTATTTTATTACAGATATATTTTATTGTGGAAAAATATTATCTGTCTTTCTATTTATCTATCTATCTATCTATCTATCTATAAAAAAAGGTTAGATCCTCACCACTCAAGAACAATGGCGTTCTACCAGGAATCATTTGTAGTGGAGGTAATTTGAGTAGCGAAATGATCAGAATAAATTTGGTGCGGTCTGGATTCATGACGTCAGCAGGTGGGGGAGCGTTTTCTTTGAGGAATTGTGGGCTGAATGCAACCAAACAAAACTCCAGATCAGTTTTTCATGTCAAGGAACGTAAAGTTTAAAGATAAAAAAAAAACAATTAACATAATAGGAACTCTTTAAAGTTTTTCATCATAAAGTACTGTAATTCTACTAAATGAGTTTAACAATCCATCACAGTCATTTCAAATTACTCAAATGGGCAGATGATATGAATTTGGCAGCTTTATTACACCAAGAGGATATTGTAAGCTTTTTTTTCCCCCTTTTGAAATGAAATCCCTATTCTTTAAAAGTATTTGAAGAAAAAAGTTTCTCATGAAAACTTGGCAGTCATCTTGTCCCCTGCGTGTGGTGCCTCCGTGAGAGTTGGAAATCTGCTAGAATGAAGACAACTTTTGTTCATTTGATTCTAGTGCTACTGCTTACATTATTGATGTTTGTCATTCTTTTACACTTAAACGCTCATGTGTGCAGTGTGTTACATCTAGCATTTATTACTACAACAGGCTAATAAAGCAATAGTGCGTAGTGAAAGGGCTATGACTCAAGACTGGGATATGCAAAAAGTAAGTAAATAAAAACAGAATTGCGTCTCTAAAGTTGAGACAAGCCTATCTGACTGTACGGCATACAAAATAAACTAAACTTCATCCTAACTGACTTTATATCGCAAGGTTATAACAAGGACATGTGTTCTTTATTTTCCCTGCAAAGTCTTCCCCCGTTATCAGAATATACAGCTGAAGGTGACACCGTATTGCATAGTATTTATCCATCTCCTTTGTTTTTTCACCGCTTCTCTGACACAAAGATGGCGTCACTAACTGGAAGCCCAAACATTTCAGCTCTCATTAGCCGATTTACATAAAAGGGTGACACTATTAGTTTGTCAACAGAATTATGGCTTATTATTAGCATATGTGTCTTGTCTTACCCTGGATATACAGTGGTGCTCAAAAGTTTACATACCCTTTTAATCTTTTGGCCATTCTTCATAGAATATGAATGATAACACAGAAATGTTTTTTTTTTCACTCGTGGTTAGTGGTTGTGCGAAGCCATTTATTGTCAAAGAACTGAGTTCACTCTTTTGAAATCATAGTGAAACAGGGACTACTCAAATCTAACAGATCTAACATTTGAATGACCTTCAACAACTGCCAGGAAAATTGTTCAGGAGCAAAGAAAAACTCACTTCAGCTGAAATACAGGACTCTCTGACAAAATTGGACTGTGATAAAATTGATGTTTGTTTCAAGTTTTTTTTTTTTTTTTTTTTACAATAAATAGCTTCACGCAACCACTAACCATGTTTACTTTTGGTGTTATAATTTTAATTGAATGAAAAATGCAAGTGCTGAAATCGATGATCTCAAATAAACATCTAGTGAAGTTATATTTTGAAACGAAAGCTTTGTATGTTTATCGAATTTTGTAAGGAACCAATACTACAAAAAATTTTTTATCAATGTATGAGATTTATGTGGTTCAGAGGAGAGAGAATTCTGTCCTAATCCTACAAGATCCAATGTGGGATAATAACACACATCAGTGGTCCAGTGGCCTGTGCTCTCAGTAAACAAAGTTTAGAAGTCTCTCCTTTATGTAATACTGTCTGTTTTTGTTCTTGGCAGTCTTGTCATTGTTCATAGAATGGAAAATCTATCTTTGCAAGACACACAGTGAAAGGAGCCTGAAAAAGACTGTAACCAAACCTATTTTCCTCAACATACATACAAAGTGCTAGTCACTACTGATCCAACATATCCCACTCCCTCTAGGCACAACAACCGCAGGGGAACACGGTCATTACCCTCTTCCAAATCCCCCAAACACATGTAGACAGGATTAGCATATTCCCATAACTGCTGATTATCTTCACGCGTGTAGAACCAACATCAGTTTGGCAGGAGGCTTTCTACCAGGACTCAGTCTAACCGGGGCGGACATGTTTGCACGCTCTGTTATGTGCCATGTTAGAAATATGTATTGTTTTTTTTTTTTAAGACTAGTGGTTTAGACTGGGGAGAGGAGGGAAGCTTGTGTCAGGTGCCAGCTCAAAGAGACTGCCGCAACACACAATTAGCTCGGTAGCTCGCTGTTGCAGTGATACAGGGGTTTTGAATGCGAGCCTTCGCCCCGCCTGACTGCTGACAGATAAAACAAATCAGAAGCGCTTATTTATTTACTGTCTGTTTGCTCGGATTGGCCGCTCCACTCCAGCTGCTGCCACTGTCGTTTGCATGGAAATGAATTCAAGGCTAGGCAATTCATGCTCACTCAACCAAATTCTTACTTTAGTGACAGTGTGGCTTTTAAACACAACTTCACCTGTTACACGGAGACACACTGTTAAAATATTAATCTTAAAGAAACATTGTATTAGCTATTCATAATCTGTGATGTCTTCTGAGATACAGTCACTAAAACATCACTCATTTCAAATGGTAAAAGTAGTTCATAAAAGGTTATTGGTTATTAATTTTTAATGGCCTACAGCAGAGTGCTTTGATAATTAGGAGCATTACCTGACACTGCAGTCCTTGCAGCACTGACACAGGGCCACTACACTGAATGCTAATGATAACAATTATTGTAGGGGCGATAATTCAATCACTCTTCCAGGCAGTGGGTGGCGCTATCGTGTAATGTGTTATTGTAATGCCTGTTTGAAATGCTTTGAACAGTGCCATCATAATTGTGTTGTTAATCTTTGCTTATTGTAAAGAACAATTTTCTTAACAGTGTAGTCACATTAGATGAATAACATACCATAATAGGACTGCCCATTTGACAAAAAACCTAATTGCGATTTTAATACTATATTTATGCAGTATATTTTTGTCTAGGCATGACACGATCTTGTCTCGCAATTATCCTCGACAAAATTATCGCGATTCACAATATAATCACGATAATTATTGCAACATTTCTTATCGTGATTTGGGTTTGATGATGGCAATTATGAAAAAATGCTACGATTAACTAATGTGCCTTGTTTTCATCGTGTTTACCGATAATATTGTTTATGGTCCTGGCCCCAGTATTGTCAGCAAATAATTCTAAAACTGCTATTATACATTGCGGTACTCATTTATTACATTACAGCTTCGTGAAACGTTTGAGACGCAAGACAGAAAAAAAACCCTCAGCCTTTGGGGTTAGGTTATTGCAGTATTTAAAATTGTGATCAATTGTGCAGCCCTATACCATAATAAAAGGAAGTTGCTAGATAAGTGAATATTTAGTCAGGGAAAAGGGGCACTCATAAGGCTTTGAATAACACATTGTTACAGGCAACTGAGTTAAATCACCTCCAGCTGTATTTTCAGTATCAAAATGGGCCAAGAAAGGAAGAAATATGAACAAGCTACATGCGCAAATCAGCATACAAGCTCGCACTGGAAAAGATAGTGGGTCAAATGGACAGGAACATGGTAGGAAATGTAGGACAGGTGGTGGCCGGATTAGTGCACACTGACTGGGCGTCCCGTACAACAAAAGACACTGAAAACAACAAGGTGATGAGCAGTTTTGGACCACTTCCAAGCTACTATAATTTTGTTGTTTACTGACAGGAGATTTATGATTGTGGCCAAATACAAAAACTGTCTGGAAATATTTGAGGAGTAATTTCATTAGGAGGAGGCAGATAGCTCCTTCACACCTCAGCCGACGTCTGGATGTGTGTAACCGCGCTGTGGTAATTGAACGCGTCCCCGTCTGCCACTGCATGCTGCATGATAACACTCCCTTTTTGTAAATTCCACTTGTGTTCTGCAAAGTGGGAACGTGCGTTACATTCTCACCTCAAAATAGATGTTACTTTGTGAAAAATATCACGATTGACAGTCAAAATGGTTAACAGCGCTGCTTATGAAGTCTTAGCATGCCTGTTGCTTGAACATACACAGCATCTGTGTTTGAATTACTGCATCTGTGTTTGAATTACATGTCTGGGTAAAGCACAGTCCCTCCCAGCCTGCTGCGCTTTGCAAATGTTCAAGGGCGTGGAGTGGAAATGTCGTGGGCAGGCCTAAAGATATAAGCGATGTGCCCATCATCCACATAGAAGTTGTATTATACCTATTACAGGACCTGCACGTCCCTCGGGAAGCATAATCATCTTAAAACACAGACGAAATCCCATTACTTGTCACAGATTTCCTCCCTGGTAATTATCCCGGCCTGGCCATAGGGAGGGAGGGGTGAAGGACGTTGGACACGCTGATATCAGACTATCTTCAGGAAATATCTAGGGGTCATCTATTTTCATCTCGCCATTACTATTCCCAGTGCAGGCTCGTCTGAATCCTGCAGCTAATGCACAATGGTAACCCATTTAGTGAGAATGTAACAATGTAATCGTAGAAAAATGTTAAATTAATTCACACAACTGGGGTGTTGCGTATGCATTCTGGCTCACCTGATGCCCTTGGTTTTGTTTTTGTTGTTTTTTTTACGTTAAGATAATACATTCATTGCTATATGTGTGTGAGTTTTGATAAGTAGACAGTCACTATTTACCTAAATACAGAGGAAAATGTGTTTTGAACTTAACGAGACTCTGCAGGGGAATAGGGGGAAAAATAAATGATCAATTCATTTGATGTGGATTATTGGCATAAATATGATGAGGAAAAATGTGTTGTAAGTTTTCATACAAAAATAAGATATTTCATGTGTAAAAATGGCCAAAATTCAGCAATGAAATCTGAAAATGGATAGGGCTAGGTTTAAATTTAAGCTTTTATTTTATTGATATAGTTTTGTTGATATTAGTTACAAAGATTTGTTCAGAGGGAATTTGGGATATTTTGTTTAGTTTTTGAATTAACTATTATTAAAGGCAATGTGCTGTATTAAAGTGGAGCTGTTGTTGCAAGAGCGTAAGAGAAATGTATCGTGAGTAAATGGTAATTGAAGTTACAATTTTCTGTGTAAATCTATGGAGGAACGTAGACCCAGTGCAATAATTAAACACCTTATTGTGAGGATTTGTTGATTCATTTGTTTCTACATGAGAGTTTATATGTTGAGAGCACTGTCCAGAAATAGAAAAAAAGAACCCTACATTTGCTTGTGGTGTCTCCCTTTAAAATTGTATGACTTGACTAAGTTGTTACTTTCCTCTTCTTGAAAGTCTTAGCGGTCTCTTTGAGCAAAAAATACCATTGAAGGTAAAAACATGGATTGTAGAAGTTGACTCAGAAATGATTTTTAGAGTGCACTGGTTTTGACTCAAATTATATGGTAAAAGAAATCAAAGAATGTATCCATCTTACAATACTGCGAAAGCTTTAAATGTTATCATTATTTTTTTTTGAAATACCAAGACACACATCAACATTTAGGGGTTAAAGAGACGCATTATGCCAGGGTAACCTTACCAATATGGCGGCCTTGATGTTGTATTTCCTGTCACTGAAGATCACAGAGCGGTGACAGTCTTAAGCTCCACTCCCCCGAGCCTTGTTTGCTCTTCTAAATCTTATCTTCTTGGATCTTCATAATACCTGATGTTTTCTGCCACCCACTTTTGCGGTCTTTCCTGAATGAACAACACAAAACCCAAGATTGGACATACGGAAAGTTAACAGCATGCAGGTTTACTGGGAATACACTCATTTTGCCTGTTTGAATATTGTGAGTGTGGGCCAGGACTGTAGACTTTATATAAGCATATCTATGAATAGCAGCACACGTAAACACATACATTACATGTTTGTATTGATCTGTTTTGCTGCGGCTTTTTATCATTAAACAAAGTTATTTTTATACCAGTACACACGTACATTTTTGGGGAACATTTTCTTTGTACCTTGTTTCTATTTTTGTCTAGTAGTGGAATACATTTGTTATGTCCTTATATACAGTATAGGTTGTAAAAAGTGGACATTATTTGTGAAACAAAAACACACAGGAATTATACAAAACTATTCGATCTTAGTTCCAGGCAACTGGTAAATTTCCAACCTGCAACTGGGAAAAATGCCTTGGAACGCCGCTCTAGCTGGTAATTACAACTTGTAAACTCGGAAGAATTTGGACATCTCCGACATTGCTGATAAGATAATACTTCTTTGATCTCACAATGGACAAATTCACTTGTTACAACAGCTCTTAAGACACAGGGGGATGCAAAAAGTCAGGAAATTACTCTTCATGAATGGACCACACAGAATATACAAATTATACGATAAAAAACATGTAGTCTTTTGGTGTTAGCCTGATTGTTCTCCAACACATAACATGTTAACCCAAAACCAAACATTTAATAGTTATCTTCACTTCAATAAAATGCGGCTGAAGAGAAACAATCAAGAGGGTCGAAGAGGTGAAAGTCCATTTGTCTTTTGAGGAGGAAAAAATACTGCAAGTCGCAGACAGCAGCCATCTTTTATTTATTTATACGAGATTGTCGCCTGGAACACTCTGAGGTCAGAGCTGGTAACTTAGCTATGGATATTTGCCAGTTACCTGCAACGCACCAGAAATGTGTTGGAAAAGTTAACAAAGAGTTTGGACCATAACAAACATTTTAAAAATCACGCACCCCCTCTTTCATTGTTTATAATTGGGTATAAGTTTATTTTATGAACCATAAAGCGAGAAACATACAGTAAATTTCCCATAGCAACTGCACAATGTATGATGTTGGTTGACTTAGATTACTTGATAAATGCTCCTGCAGACGCTCTCATGTCCAGGTGGAGGCAGCTGCTTGGCGCTGTGCCTCTGTGTTTTGTGGCAGCTTGAACAAAGTGATCTTATGAATGATGGCATGCCCCAATTTCTAACAAACTGTTTATCTTCAGTCTGGTGCCTGGAAACCTTTGATGTTGGCTGGAAAAAAAGCAAACTCTAAATAAGGACTCCTCCCTGTGACATTTGCTATCAACCCATATATAAAATGTAATTGCTGCAAAGGGAGATAAAAAGAAAATTCACGGCCCGGTTATTTATAGGAATCCTGTAAATCAAAGCAAACACACAGATATAGATAAAGGGGCTGCGATTTACAGCGAGATAAATTGAGCTGTCAAAGAAGGCTGCTAAAACACATGGCTAAAGCTACCATTCCTCGCAAGGACAAAGGGTAGTGCCACATGTAGATGAAGAGGTTCAAGATTTGGCTTCTTTGCAAATGCTTGGTAAAGAATC
This sequence comes from Lesueurigobius sanzi, assembly GCA_900303255.1. Lineage (NCBI taxonomy): Eukaryota > Metazoa > Chordata > Actinopteri > Gobiiformes > Gobiidae > Lesueurigobius > Lesueurigobius sanzi. The sequence goes on from OMNZ01017438.1 coordinate 16,791, forward strand.
TTGTGACCATGTGTGGTGAGTATTCTATTGAACAACTTTGCACAGCAGCTCTACGGAAAAGTATGTCAAGATTGGTGCATACAGTATATAGCAAATGTAAACTAGAGTATAATACAATACATAGATTATTTGTGACGCAACCGTAATCAAAACACAAAGTGACATTGCGCTGCATGCCTTAAGTCCTTGTAATAATAAAAGCTGTTTGAGGGGTTTCATTAATAGGACATCTCCTTTTTCAAATCCGCTTGTCCTCTGCGCTATGCTAATGTATGCAAATAAGAGAACCATTATTAATAAAACTGGCTTTAACAAGATGTATATAATGAAACTAGGCCACAGAAATAACATCACATAAAAGCCTGGGCCTATAGGGAAAAAAAATGATTGATTAACACATGGTTTACTTCAGAGGCGTTGTTGAAGTTTGGGAGAGCCTTAGATCTTTCAGCTCTTTTTAGCTGAGATTATCAACAGCATGAAAATGTTTCCGGACTATTGGAAAAAAAAAGGAAAAAAAAATCAAACTGATCTTTTTTTGTCAAATTGCCAACAAGCAGCCAAACAATGAAACCAATCAACATGAAAAAAAACAGAATCTCCTCTGTGTAAAGGTCATTTAGAAACAACATTTCAGAATCGATGATATGAGCCTTGAATATTGATACGGCAAAACTCTTGAGTAGGGCTAC
>OMNZ01017445.1:0-10926 GCA_900303255.1 Lesueurigobius sanzi
CTTCATCTGTACTCTGTAGTTGAAGTGTAGGACGTTTCGATCATAGTCCAAAGATCGTCATCAGCTTAATAACGACGCGAGCACGCTCGTGGGTCTCTTAAGAGTAAACCAGGAGGAGTTAACCTCTAAGTCCCTCCTCTCTTGGTATTAAAGGTAGGAAAACATCTTAGACTGACTCCTGTATGACTGAGAACCAACACTGACGAATATGTTGAAGGTTTGTTCAGAGGGATTTTTCAATATGAAATTCCTAGCCTGATTTATTGAGTTTTAAACCTCAAACAACAAGGCACAATTTTTTTTTTTTTTTTACATTGTATTCACTAATAATTAGTTTATTAAAAAAAACAAAACAATATATCCAAAATTCCCTCTGAACAAATCTTTGCAATTAATATAATAAATCAATGAAACAAAAACATACATGTACAGTATATGTTTAGATTTAGTTGTTAAACATATAGGCTATGTATAGGCATGTCATATAGGCTCACTTTTACACATAAAATGCATTATTTTTTTTTTCTACATGAAACATGACAGAAAACTTTGACAGAAATTTTCCCCTCATATTTATGTCAGTAATACACAGCAAAAGTTTCAAATTGATATCACTCAATTTACATTTTTCCCCTATTCACCTGCAGTGTCAGGTAGAGCAGTGCTTCCCAACCTTTTTTGCCTTCCGTACCCCTTGGACCTTTCATGTATTCTACGAGTACCCCATGCCTTGATGGTTTATTTGATCAGAAACTCCTAATTATCACAAAAAAAAATAAAAAAAACACACTAAATACACAGAAACTCTCACTCCTTACGGTTACATGTTTTTTTAAGCTTTTCTTTGACTATAATTATCAAAAAATACAATTCGTTTTATCTTATTTTTTATCTGAAATGAATCCCAGTACCCCCTGCTAACCTCTCGCGTACCCCTAGGGGTCCCCATACCCCTGGTTGAAAAACACTGAGGTAGAGTCTAGACTACCTTTTTCCCTTTCACTGGTATTATATTTGATGAGATTGTGATTGAGAGGCTTATTTTACTTCCTTATTGGAAAAGGATGTGACAAAGAAACAGGTCGGACCAATACGATGTCAGTGGATCATGGCCAGGTCCCAGTTCCATCTTTTCGATATGTTATATTATGTCACTCATGTTTGAGAAAATAACATTTTCAGCTTTTCTTCAATAAAAACTCCCCTTCACTGAAAATTATGATTAGTACCTACCACGCGCAATAGTCCATCAAACGAAAAAAGTAAGTATTAGATAATGAATGCACTATTAATGTCCACAGTGCATAGACCTAATACAAGTGAAGAGTATAAACATTTGTAGTGTGTAACAACTGTTTAATCACACGTACAGAAGTTAATGTGTTGTGTCTGTGGGCTTCATCAAATAGTCAAACTACATGATTGATACAAATCTAATAATATACAGAAGATGTGTGGTAAACAGAGGTGCTGTCTGAGAAAGCATGTGTGTCATACTTGTTTGTGATGAGTGCTGCGCAGCTCCTTCAGCTCCTGCACCAGAGTCTCATTGGTCTGCTTTACCTCCTCCAGCTGCACTGTTTTACTGTGGTCAAAAAGATTGAAATCAACTTACTGACGATTTTAGGATCACAAGGCACTATACAGATACATGAAAGCAATGGGTTTGTTACTAAAATTTGCATCATTGAGCATCACTGATCATCAAAAGAACAATCAATCCCTCTCCAAGGCAATCCAAAACAGATCATTCTAATTCTATATCGACAAGGATGTTTGCTGACCTGTGCAGTTCCACCTGAAGCCTCTCTGTGTGAGAAAGTCTACGTTTGGTCTCGTTGTTCAGCTCTGCCTCCAAGCTTTCAGCCAGGGTTGCTCTGTGATGGGCCTCAGCATGCAGCTCCTCCACCAGGCCCTGTAACCTCAGCTCGGAGCTCTGGAGAGACAGCAGCTCTGACCCCACCTGTCGCAGCAGCTGTGCATCGCGGGAACTTTCCTCGGCCAGGAGGACCAGACGCTGCTGCAGGAGCTCCACCACATCCTGGAGAAGATCTAGTCTTTTACTCAGGAACTACCCAAATGATCACAACATAGGTAAAATAACTACTCCAATATATAAAGCGCAGACTATGCTCTTGCACTATCTGTGCTTCTGATTGTTGTCTAGTGTCCATACAGGATGTAACAGGTCCAAACCTGACCGTGTTGCTACGTTTGTGTGGAGAGAAATCACTGCTGAGTCATGTGCCTTTAACAATGAAGAAATCCACAGTCAACACAAGAATATAAGCCTCATGTCACCTAGATATAGAAACAGACACAAACCATCATGTATCTTAACATGATGTTTTCTGTTCTATTGTTTCTAATCATTTAATAATATCTGAATATTGTATGTTGACACAAGCATGGCAGCCACTTCATGACAATTGTGTTTGACAATTGCGCTGTAAGGAGGGCAGGTATGCCACATTTAACAGAAGCTCTGATTTAGACAGACCTGCTGGTATAACATGTTGTTTAGAAGGGAAACACTTGCAGCCTGGTGCTTTGATACTTTTCTCTCTGCTACATGAGTGTAGTGCACACAGAGCTGATGGGGCTGACCTGCTGCTGCTGCAGTCTGCTGATGAGCTGGTCCTGCTTCATCCTCAGCTCCATGTTCAGCTGCTCTTGTTGGAGCAGGCGAGTTGTCACAGCCTCCAGGTCAGAATGCACTTTCCTCTCTCTGTCTCTGGACACCACAAAGTCTCTGTCCAGCATGGCTGCCACAGAGACCAAACAAGCTCAAGAGTTCAGTCCTTTTGACTGGTGAAGTAAGACATACATTCAAACACATGACATGGCAAGTCTTCTCATGCGTCTGTAGAACATGTAGACTGTGATGGATCTATAATATTCTGTAAAGTCTGAAAGTGGTAAGCATTTCTGTAAAAGAGTGGTGAATGAAAGTCATTCTTCAGAGCTGTTATTGATCAAGTGTGTAGCCTAACTCTCCTTCTGCCTGCTCAGTTAAACTACAAACTGGGACACATTGATTTGGTGCAAATAACAAAGCTCTTCTTTGATTTGCAATTACTTTAGACTTGATTAACATTTTGATCTGCTATTAATGTTTTACAACAGAACAAGGATTTTGCTTTTTGTAAGCCACAGAGGAACATGCAGCAGAATGTGATCTTTGAACCTTGCACTTACAGAGGAAATAACGCTTGCTTACCTTTGTCATGTGCTAGGCGGGTGCATTTTGCTGTCAAATATTGGATCTGGCTGTAGTCTTCGTCCCGGTGCGCTCTGAAGAACCTCCTCATGTTCTTCTGTGGCAGAACTAAACAAGTTTGAGCTCCTCTTGTGAAGGTTATGTGCCTCCTCTGCTCCCGAGGGCATGCGGGTGCGCTCCATATGGCCACACGGGACAGTCTGTGAGAGGCAAATTGTCCCTCCCTATGCATGTGTGTGTGTGCCCTGCAGACCTGAGATATGAAGGGCAAGTTTAAGCATTCATCTGAGCTTCTGTTGTCATAACACTTCCATATGCTTCTCAGTATTATGTTTTAGCCTTTTAGAGGTGTCACCATCGGCAATCGTGTGTTTAATGTGGATAAAATATGTTTGATATGATAGAGGTGTGACTTTGATGCACATTTTTTCCTTTCCTTTTTTTGTCCAATGCCTTGCACTTTGAGGCAATTAAAGGAGTAAAAAACTGTGCCAAAATGGGCATGTTGTATCTGGCTGCATAGCACCCTGAGGAAACAACTTTTATTGAAGTGTACTCCTTCTATAAAAGTCATATTGTTAACAAAAATGAAGGCATTTTACTACCAAGTACTTTTTCCTGAATATTGCTTTGAGTCTCTTATCTAGATCTTTAGAAAGAAGGTTGAAAGTACTAGTTCCAAAATTAATTTCAATAAAGAATGAGATTAATGCTTAGGGCATTTCAACACCGCATGCTTCTAAAGGTGCCCACACACTAGAGGATTTTAAGACGGGGAAGTCATATGATTACATGAACTCCTTGGCCCTTTTTCAAATCCACAACATGTTCCAATCCTGTCCTAAATGCTCATAATAGGATATACTAAGTGAGTAATATGTCACAAGACTGGCGGCTCCTTAATTTCAGTTCAATAAAATATGATAATAATCCAAACAAGAGAATGTTTGAAAATGGCATTTATTAAAAAAAAGAAAACTACCATGCTGACTTCTGCCATAAAAGGTTCAACATAAAAGGTGTAGAAAATGACATAGGACATGAACCGAAAGTGGCAAATAAATAAACACAACACCTCTCTGCATCCGAGAAAGAACGCCGTCTCTTAAAAACTAAAGCGAAATACGAATACCCCATTCCTCAAAGATACACCAGATTCTGTCACATTTGGAGATAGCAAATCAGAAAGTTAGCTTGGCATGATCGGAACCATATGTCCGCACCACGAGAACACAAAACGTCGTGAGGTCACCTGTCCAACCACCACCGCACGACAAAGCACACGCAAACATCAGTAGTTTTAACAGTAGTTGTTGAAAATGTGCATGGTCAGACTCTTATTTTAACGCCGTCAATACATTCAGTGCCTTCACCCAATTTGGAGGAAGTTGATCATTTGTATATCAAAAGGAAACAATATACATATATGAAAAACAAACAACTAAACCATTGTAGTGTATGGTACTTCAAATGCCCCAAATGGTGGGACAACAGCTTATCATAGTGTATTTTATCAGACACTTTGCTCTATTTACCGCTTTAATAAAATCTTCCCATAACACATTTTGATCATAGTCTTTTGGCAGAAGTGAAAGGTTTAATCAAAACTGTTTTTTTTTTGTCTTTTTTGAATGGTTACAATTATAGATTCACATTTAAAGACAAACTGTGTGTGAAGCTTAGTTGCCCTATTCAGACCTTGTTGTGTTTAGGCAATGGTACTAAACACTGTGCCCATGAGCCACCTAAAGTCACCCGGGTGCACTCTTTTAGTATCTACACTTGAAGGTGAACTTGTACAATCCTTGGGAAAAACTGAACTGTAACAGATATACAACCACACAGTTTAATTGACATAAACAACAGCCCTGTAAAGTCACAACTCTGACAATATGCAACAAGTCCACATTTGGACCGAATGTGCTTCTTTGACTCTAAATAAAGTTACGTTAGCCCACACATAAATGCTTTGCGTCCTTGTTCATAAGTAGCCTAGTGTCTTAACTTGTTGCTACTGAGGCTGCTGCTGTCTTCTTTGAGCTAATCCTAGGCTGGCTGGCAGCTGCTCCCTTGACCTGATTTGGGATAGCACTTGATGGCAAGCTCTCCAGGTGCCACCGCAAGCAGGAAAACACCGTGGGTCAGCAGACTACATAAGCTTGGGACTCCACGGAGTCAGGTGAATTTGATCTCAGGAGAAAGCCTATTCGTCGCGTCTGAGAAGATAATGTGAAAAGGATTTGACTTGGACAAAGGAATATAAATTATCGACCAACTTGCCTCTCGGTAGACCAACAGCAACAGATATTTAAGTTGACATTACAGGAAATTTGAGCTCAAGTATCGATAAAATAAATATAAAAATATATAAATAAATACGAAACCAGTGTTTAAACGGTAAAATAACAACATATCTAAGCAAATGACCTATCAATATTTGACCAACAGCAAGTCAGCATGTCCAGTGTGCTCTTTTGTTATAAAATGCAACAAAAAAAGAAATAAATCTATGGCATTGTTGTCATCTCATCAAAATGTACAATTTATAAATGGAGACAAAGAGAACAGTTACAGGTCCAAATCAAAGTCCGCATTTCCCATCCAATTGTCAGTCAATATGATGCAGGCAGGAACCAAAAATATTGCACTGGTTTGGTGTGAGTCTATGAACGGGCGGTCATCATATAAATAAACAACGTAAACCCAACATTAATACATTAATAATAATAACGCTAATAAAAACAGTTCCACCTAAGGTCCTTCAGTTGGTTGTTTACCACTGCTGCCAACTGAAGTCGTCATTGGACCCAAAAACCACAAAGAAACCCAGGATGGTCCCGAAGATTACTATGTTTCCAGTTAACACAAGCGCACACGCCCCCCAGGCAATCTGTGGACCAACACATAAATAATTCATATCAACAAATGCTTTCCATGTTGATCTACATTTAGGCTAAAAATTGGTAGATGTACTTTTGTTTACATAGTAGACATGCTGGTTGCATGACAGCAAATTGCTAAACTGAAAGTAGACACTTTTGATAAAAAGAATTTCTTACCACTTCAGCCCTTGCAAAGACGATGGGCAGGCCAAAGGCTGAAATGACAATGCCTGTTGTGAGGAAGATTGCCAGTTCTTTGCAGGCATTACTGGCTGAGTCTGTATCATCAACAACTCTCCGTGAGATACAGTATGGGATCGGAGAAAGGATGTAGAAAAAGAGGAGGAACAAAGGCCAGTATTTACTGTGGAGAATGAGACACAGATTTTGTTAGATACTTCTTTATATACCAAGAGAATATTTTCCGGTGTGCTACAAAAGTGTTAACTAAACACAACAATAAATAAATATCCAACATGTTTAATAGAACGTATTACAAGAGTATAGCACCATTACATTATTGTTTGACTTTTTTAACGCTCATCTTAAAAAAGCATAACTTCCACCTGTATTTAACATCAAACAGCTCAGACATGTATTCATTGTGCACATACTTACTCATAAACAGGAAGCGCACATCCAAGCATGAGAAACATGAGGCCAATGGCCCCTCCAAAAGAAAGGCTGATGAGAGCTGCAACACAGGAGTAAGAACACAGAAGGTCAGATTTTTTTCGGATATCATGCACAAATATCTAACTTGTATGAGGTCATGTTATAAAGACTTACCATGCTTCATGCATACTGAATAACATGCATGAACATGGTGACCAATTGTATGTTCATGAATGGGGAAACAAACATTTCCCCACATATTTATATAACTGCTATTGTAAAATGTACGTAGACATCTAAACGTATACAAACATAGCTAATGGTTTTGGAAAATGTGCAGCTACTCTCCACAAAAGCAATCGTCTGACGAACAAGTTGCTTCCACGTGTAAAACTATAAAATACATTTATTCAATATGAAATACTATGAATTTGGCTGTACACAAACTGCAGCTATATGTTGGCATCTGATTGATAAGTACGACACTATACGACTGTGTAATTACAGAGAGGGTGCTGTTAGCATGAGCAAACGGTACTGCGCTCTCAACTCTCATATCAATCACGTAAATATCACATTTGGGTATCTAGAGCTAAATGTTGGGTGGCAATTAGTTCAATAGCGCAATCAGTAAACACAATCTGTAAGGTGCGATAAAACGCGGGTTGAATGTATTGGCCCAGTGGTAGTGTGTTTCAGGGGACCGCTAGCTAACCGGGGGATAACGCATATGTAGCTGCAAATCTCCAGCACATTCATGTGGTAGGTTGATAAACGGCACTGAGTTTTATGGGATAGCTCAAGTATTAGAAATGCACATCGGTTTCAGTTACCTTTAATCCCGGCCATCTCTAATGGACAAAAGATGGACACCAAGCCCTTACGGATGACAAGTGCCTCTCTTCAAGTGAGGCCGAGAGTCGAGTCAGTCGAGCCCAGAACACTGTGACACAGCCGGGCTGCGGCAACGCTTCACTGTCATCGGAGGAAATCCAATCCCACACATGTACAATACTGTATAAAAGAGATAACTCGATTTATTGGAGATGGTTGTGAATGGACGTTAGTTTAACACCAAAGCACTCTTGAACTATTAATGAAAATTACATAGTTAACGTTACAAACAGTGCACTCAAGAATAAAACCTAATGTAATTGAACGTATCATTAACAAAAAAAAAAAAAACATGTTATATTTTTAAATTGCTTTTTCAATGAATAGTATATATCAATATCTTTGTTTTTTATAAACGTATGACTTTTAATAAAATAATTGTTAGATTAAAAAATAAATAAATACAAAAATATAGTCGTTTGTGATGTTTCCGGAAGTGTAATTGGAACGTTTCCGTTGTTCCATGGTTGTGCGGTCGGTCAGTGAAGATGGCGAGTGGAGGGGTGTCTGTGGCTTCGCTGTGGACTGAAGTTAACCGCTGTGGACAGAATGGAGACTTTACAAGGGCCCTTAAAGCTCTGAGTAAAAGTAAGTCTGCATACCATTTAGTTCTACTATTGAACATGCTGGCCTGCTGTTTGACGCACGAACGCTGCCACGGACAGCTAGCTGTGGCTAAGCTAAATTCAACAGCATGACCGACCACCAGCTGTTAGCCTGTGGCTAGTCAAGACATTGCATACTACGGTTGTTTTTAAGCTTATCCGCTTACTATAACTGCTGGCCTGTGCTCATGGTCAACTATGTGCTGCGACGCTTTCTATAGTTTTCTCCACTTTCAGGTGATATTTAATGGTACTGACTTTCCTGAACCAGTGACGTGTCCTTTGCCCGATCAATGAGCCTGTCATTGGCAGTAGTTTGTTATGGCCAAATTATGTAAATCAAAGGAAGTGTGAATACGCCTATTTTGTCTAGTGTATAGTGTGCAATACGAGTGTTTATCAATAATGCATATCTGTTCATTTTCAGTATTGCAGGAGAACAAGGAGGATGTGACTGCTCTTCACTGTAAAATAGTTTGTCATGTTCAGAATGGCAACTTCAAAGAGGCACTAAATGTCATGAACACACATTCTAAAGTTATTGGCAGGTAAATCAGAACACCTTTTTGGTATGTATTTAATTGTTGGGCATGTTCAAGTTCTACTAATAACATTTACTTTCAGTGCAGTGCTGTTCGAAAAGGCCTACTGTGAATATCGACTGAACAGAGTGGAAAGTGCCCTCAAGACTATTGAAAATGCCCCTGAACAGACTGACAAGCTAAAGGAACTGTATGGTCAAGTGGTGAGTTGTAATGGACCTTTTCATAATTTTTAATGTAAAATAAATGTTAGTCATGCTATTTCCTATCCTGAAATAAAATATACATGCTATGGCATTTTGCTGTTGGGCCAAAGTCCCTGGCAACTAAGGGACTTTTCTCCTACGGTTTCTTCTTCTTCTTATAACTTTTTACTGCCTCCGAGCTCTGAGATTTTTGGGTGCTTCCCAGTTTCTGAAAACTGACAAAAATGGACACATAGGGGTCTGCAAAAATTGTGTTCCAATGGGCGTTGTTAGCAGAAGTTCTTTTCACAGCGTATTTCGTGGCATATACAACACAGACGCACACAGGTTTTGCTCTTTGTGTGTGTGTGAACACCGCACCCACGGGCAAACAAAATGGCTCAGCAGCGCCCCCTGGAAGTTGACCCCTATGGGATTTGGAACCGATACCATTCCATCCTCCCTTTCCACGTACACTAAATTTGCAGTGAAGGCACCTTTGGAAGATCCTTCAGTAGAGCACTTGGAGCTGTGGCTTCCAGACACGCTCCTGCTCCCCACGAAACTGTGTGGGTACAGCTCACTAATGTTGCAAAACTCGTATTAAGTTTGACTGATAATATATTTAAATATTTTTTTGACGGAATATGCTAAAACCTGGTCGGTGCAATCTACAGCCGTGTGGCTTCAATAATCAACTAAATTTGGGTATGCGTTTTACAGTTCGCATGTTGCGCTCAAACAAAAAAAAACACATGCTTTTTTACCATGACTTTGACAGCACTATCTCACCAACCTGTACAGACACTAGTGCTCAATAAATCGCTCAAAACCATAGCGCCCCCTTTCTATTGACAATTCTTACATTACGTCACAAATCCCCATAGACTCAATGCAGTGTCAGTGAAAACCAAAAAAAATCTGTTTATCGCACTTTTGCCTCTATAGGCAGGTTATCACAGTAGCCATACCACATTATTCTGTACCATTCTGTACCAAGCAATTTGTATGAAAAGCGCTTTATATATAAATTTTTGATTTAATCACATTTTCACATCACAAAAATCCTCTCAAACCAAATGATAACCTCTCAAAGTCCAATGCATTTCAATGGCGGAGAGCAGTGTTTTCACCAATGCTTGTCAATTGTCAATACCTGTGGCTGGAGCAAGAGAGGGTCCTGGCAGAGGGGTGAGGGCCTCTAATGCTGCTTGCGGCTTTTAATTAGTTTTTTCTTCCATTACCAGTTGTACCGGCTTGAGCGCTATGATGAATGCAAGGCAGTTTACACCGATCTGATCAGAAACTCCCAGGATGAGTACGAGGAAGAGAGGAAGACTAACCTGTCAGCTGTGATGGCTGCTATGAGCCAGTGGGAGAAAACCCCTGTGGTAAACACTTACTATCTTGATTATTTTTGTTATGAAAGGGCTGAAGGAATGCTAAATGTTCACTTGTTTATTTCTACAGGAAGATCTCGGGCTTCCAGAGACAACCTATGAGCTTTGTTACAATGCTGCCTGTGCATTGATTGGTCAAGGTCAACTTACTGAGGCTTTTGATAAACTCCGAGAAGCAGAAGGTTTGTGATTAACCATTATCATACGTTTTCTATATGTTACAGTTATTTTAAGTGAATGCAACAATATATTCTGTACCAAGTATTTTTTGAGTAATGTATAGTTGCATTTTTATTTCAGAGTTTTGTCGGGTTTCACTCTCTGAGGATACGGTAAGTATCTGGAGTACTTTAAACACCAAGATGAAGTTTCTCATGACATAGATTACACATTGTGTCCCACAGGATGTGACTGAGGAAGATATTGAGTCCGAACTTGCTGTCATTCATTCGCAAATGGCCTACGTCATGCAATTACAAGGCAGAACAGATGAAGCACTGCAGCTCTACAACCAAGTAATTAAGCTCAAGTAAGTCTACAATAATAACATCAATCATTTATTTTAGGTACTAAGAATTCAGAA
>OMNZ01017464.1:0-10327 GCA_900303255.1 Lesueurigobius sanzi
CCACAAAGACACTGGACTACACGTGTTTAGTTAGGGGCAAGGCATTATGGGAGATGTAGGCAATTTTCTATACCTACTGCTAGCCTACACATTACAGCACACTGGGCTAAAACTAGGAATGAACCAGGGCTAAACCAAGACTAAAACTGGGCTAAAACTATACTTATACTTCAAATGTATAATTTAGAGGCAATATGTCATCTTGCTAACTTAATAGGAGTGTTTGCTGTGATACAAATGTAGATCTGTGGCTGAAACAGGGATAATAATGGACGTGCAGCTTTGCCGCCCCCTAGTGTGCGATCTGTAGATTTCTTCTAACTCCTCGTGTGCGTGAAAAAAACCCGAAGTTGCTACGGGGCGTGTGCGAGACTGACATTCCATTGGAGCAGAGTCACTGACGTAAGCAGACCATGGCCTACGTAGGCAGGACTGTTGAGGCAAACTGAGACGGAGCTTTTAAAGTCACATGCGTTGTCGTCGTTCAAACTCAAGAGGGAGCAACACTGAAGTTTTTTAGCACTAAATTAAGATTTCTACTAATATGCACTAACATGTCAAAATAGTGAAAAGGACCTGTAGCCAGCTCTATGAGACACCAACTTTAACCGATTCTCAGCTAAAAAAAAGTTGATTTGGGGTTTAGTGCCTCTTTAAAAAGCATTACATAGAATTCATACTGGCATTAAATCATAAGTTCTTAGAAAATAATGACCTTCCTCAACTCATTTTACAGCACAAGTTTGTCAAAAATACAAAAATGAGGGTCTAGACTGGAGTTTTGGCAGATATCACACTGTATTTCTGGTCAAAAGTTGTTCTTATTTGGCCATGTATTTGGGCATTAAAATGGCAATAAAAAGCATTAAATTTGACTTGTATAAACCCTGTAGTAATATATTTCATTTTTTAAATATTTTTATTTATTTCAGGCAATGGCAGGAGCAACACAGTCTGTCGTTTTTCAACAAATAAAAAAGAGCATATTGGTAATAAAAGTGTTATCCATTCATATTAACACTTCTCTGCTTCTGCAACCTTCAGATTCAATGATAAACAAGTACCCAGACAGCAAGAAATATTACATTACCGAAGAGACTCAGGACTTAAAGCATGTTGTGTGGTACCATAGGTGACAGATAAGTATTACATTGTAACCACAGTAAATACAATAGTAGGAGGTAAACAATACCAGCGATGGTAAGACAGCACATACCAACTATGGTAATAAACAATATACCAACAATGAAAAATATCAAAAACTTGTTTCAAATTAACAATTTCATTGTTTTTTGTTAAGAAAATAACCAATTGGAATAACAACATAGTCCTTGTTGACAAATAATAACATAAAATGTCAGTATTTTGTATGGCCCTGATAACAGCTGCATTCTTGCTGCCATTGTTTTTACTGTATGTAGTTTTGCAAAGTCTTTTTTGTGATCCTAACTGTAATTGTGTAACTTAATCAAAAAATAGAATTTTTTGGAAAACATTGAACTTGAAAATGTATGGATACACAATAATAGTTATATTTTAGCACTAAAGATTTGTTTTGATGACGAGCTCTTCCACAAACTGGTGGATTAACCATTACAGTGTTTCAGTACGTCTATATGAATATATATATAAGCTTTGGCCTCATCCTTTTGGGCATCACATCTGTCTTTTCTTTCTGTGCTTTGCTGAACATTGTGAAATTCAAATGCTCAAACAAATAAAAATACTTAATACAAAATTACTTAATAAATAAAATGTGTTAAGCACTGTACTTTTTTAACACACCTGCACTATGTTGTGTTTAGTAAAGTTTTGTTTGAATTTGTAAAAACAAACTGTAAAATGCAATATTTCCCCACAGATTATTGTTGATTTAAGTATTGAATGAATCTATAAAGCAGAAATCATGATCAAAAACAACATTTCAACAAATTCAGGTGGGTGTTTTCAAAAAAGCCTCTTGGGTCCCATCATTTGAGAACCACTGATGTTATATAGATACAACATAATAATAATACATTTTAATCACTAAAATCATATATTTTGATTTCATATTGTTAAAAAATAAAATATTTCAAGAAGAATATAAGTAGAATTTAAGCATGTTGCCACTTTAATTTGGTTTTGAACACTAATCAGCCATTTGCCAAAGTTGAAACGATGTTGTGGCGCCAAGGCTTAGAGTCCGCACCCAAACATGAGTCCTTCCAACAAGTTTTTGCATTTGCACTTTGTAATCACTCCACAAATCCCATTTCCCCAATTTCACTCTCTCTCGCTCTCCCCTTTTTCTCTTTAATTGGCATTTTTTCGTTGTTTTTGCCTGGCGGACTATTTGCAAACAATCCAAGTGCGGCGTGTATTTATCACAAACAATGCGGCCTAATTATCGATTCCGGGGCCAATCAGCGGGCGCTGTCTCTTTGGAAATGCAAATGGGGCTCGGAGCGGAGCGTGCCGAGGCTGATTGCAGGGGAGAGCGGCCTGACTCTCGTGTCCCTCTTCTGCCAGACAAACACCTGCTGCTCACACACACACACACACACACACACACACACACACACACACACACACACACACACACACACACGCACACACAAATACCGGCATGCTGTATATGTAGAGAGCTGAAGTGAAGTTTTGTGCCACCTCGTCTGACTTGACATTAGAGCTGCTCCGTTATGGGAAAAAAAAAAAGATTATTTCAGCCAAATCCAGGCGTAATGTTTAACGGTCTTGGGTTCTTTCTGTGTGGAGTTTGCATGTTCTCCCGTTGCCTGCGTAGGTTCCCTCCGGTTCCCCCTATACCACTAAAAACATGCACAATATAGATCGGGATGAATGAGAGTGAGTGTGTGGGGCAACGGGTGTGTTTATAACTCGGGCTGGGTATTGTTCATTTTCTTCCCGATACTAGTACTTTAAAGAAGACATATCATGCTTAATGGACTTTTTTAAGCTTTTAACCATGTTGTAATGTTGTTCCCTCGTTAAAAACAGACCTGGAGCAGTATTTCACTTCATTCACGCAGTTTTGAATGAATCCTGTTTGCGTTGGGCCTGTCATGTTGACTTCTGCGGCACTTGGTTTTGTATTTCCTGGTAACAATTACGTCATTGTTCAAACCCCCAAACTGTCCTCCGCCTTTTTAAAGCCAATAATCCAAAATTGATCAGTTCTGAGCCATTCTGTCTCATAGCGTGGGCCCAGCCACTCCGTCGCGCTACTAGCCACGCGAATCGTTTGTTTTTTACAATGCGATTCCCCCTGTTGCCTGTAGGGGCGCTCCAGGCCAAATCCTCATCAGCCCTGACACGTACTATATTTGAGCATCGTGTCGTCTTCACAGAGGCATTATTTGAATTTATAAAATGTAAGATATCAATGCAGACATCCTAATGACAGATTTTAAGCCTGTTTTTAAGATTTAAATGCATGATATGTCCACTTTAACGATACTTGGTTTACGATACTGATACCTGAACGATACTTTTATCGATACTTATACTAAATTATTTGTCGTCTACACAAAAAAGTTAATAGCTAGATAAGTTTAAATGACCAAAATTCATCTTATTTCTCTAAATCTGAGCTGTTTTGATGAGTTATGTTTTAGTGGCTCATTTGACCTGATTCTCAGGTGTTTTTGACTTGATTCAATAGATTTCTACTTCTTTTTTATTTAAATGTATTTGCCAATGGGGTAAGAAAAATGGTTTGGTCTTTTGGCAGTTTTATTTTCCTAATTCAAGCGAGATTACCTTAGAATCAGCAAAAAATGTCATGAAATAAACAAAACAGCAGGAGGCTCTGTATAGCTACAAGCTCAAGCCAATGTCTGTCACAAAATATTGAGAAACTTTGGGTTTTACGGAAAGTTCACGAAGACCTGGATTACTTAGCGTTTGCTCATGTGCAAAATGGATAGTGTCAGCTGAGTGATGCTAAAGTGGGTGCAGTTGGGATTTGTATTTGTATGATAAAGCAGGTGTCACCCACTATGAAACACGCACTAACTTTAATAATACATATTAATTGCAATGGAATTTGGAAGTTCAAAACAATGTGAAGGTGGGAAATGAAATCAAAGAAAAAGTTTGATTTGAGTTTAAAAAAATTTATATAATTTGCACCACATAACATATATTAGAATACCTGTAGAATAAAGACTGAAAATTATGGGGATTATACATATTATCTATTTATTTTGGGAGTATTTTTGAGATTAGGCAACAGGTGTAGGAATAATGGCCCTAAAGGGGGAGTGGTTCTGTGGTGAGTCTCTGTTTCATTATTGTAGCAGTTGACAGAATTATGACCAAAGATTTCACACAATTAATAGAAATATATAGTTTCATTGGAATTGGAAAATTATATTTCTAAACCATCATTTTAAATACAATCATTTAATCAAGATGGTTATAGTATTGAATGTTTGGTTTGGTAAGAGATCAGTGCGACTCTGCATAATTTCAAGACCATTAGAATACCCTTTTCAATTCGTCAGCCGCTAATGGCCAGATGAAGCCTCCAGGAGCATTTGAAGTCCTAATGCTCCTGGAGGGAAACGTGGAACAGTCAAGACGGAAGAAAAGTGAAGGGAAAGTTTTGGGAGAGACTCACTTGGGAACGGGCACTTTGATGAGGGTCCCGTCCGCCTCGGGGTTCAGGTTCATGCTGCTCTCTCTCAGGGCGCGAGTGGCTGCTTCTGTCGCCTGGGGGCACACAAGACACACGTGGCACAAAGATATACCAGGGCGCTCTCAGCCTCCACCAATGGGCCGCGCTGAGAGGTGCAGGTAGTGGTACGATCCCAGCTGGCAGTCATTAGGCGCTGCACACACACACACACACAGGCACACACACACACGCACACAGGCACACACACAGGCACACACACACACGGAGGCCGCGGCGTGTGGAAACGCCTCGGGCCACTGTCAGCCGCGGCCCACTGGGACAGGACTGAGGGGTTGCAGGGCAGGGCTCTGACCCCTGACCCCCCAGTCGGAGTCTGCTTGTGCTGTGTATAATGCATGGTTACGAGCGCAAACACAGATGTGCGTGGAGTTTGTTTGTAGTTATTAAGTTGAATCGAATCTTTCTTTGAGTTCATGGGCTCGGCGCAAAAATAACAAATAGCCCAAATTAAGATGCAAAGTAACGTGTGAAGTCATTTTTTACTGTTTGTGCAAAATACTGTACATGGTTATTGAATGTATTAATTTACTTTGATATAAACCTTTTAATTCACCTTACTCAGCCCCACTTTCGTTGTCTAAGCATTTCCTGTAAGCTGGGACTTCCATTGTTGTCAATGTAAGAGAGTGAAGAAAATAAAATGGGAATGAACAAAAAACTTGTGAAAAAGCTCAAATTGTGGCTCTAATTGGCTAATTGTCTGTGAGCAACTCTAAAGGACCAAAGCTGATGGATATATTTACTCAGCAATTTGTTGCAAAAGTTACAGGTTTCACCAATAACAAAAGTCAAAGCCAATATATGAAGTCAGACCAGAAAACACAAGATGACGGCCCCCAGTGCAACTTCCTGAATAAGATGAATAGCTTATTAAAATCATTTATTTTGAAATGCTAAATCTAGATAAGAAATAAATACATACCGTATTTTCCGGACCAGGGGCGCTGCTAGCCATTTTGGTGCCCTAAGCTGAAGTTTTTGGTGGTGCTGTTCCGGACAATCGGTGCACTTTATCTCATAGTTTGGCTGGTCCTGCGACTTATACTCAAGTGTGACTTATATATTAATTAATTAATATGTTACGTTAACAGACCAGACACCTGTTCAGTTTGTTGTTTATGCTTTGTGTATCTGAATAACCATCAGTGTGTTATGTTAGCACTGTACACCTATTCAGCCCATTGTTCTCTATTCTATTGTTATTATTATAACTTGCCTTTCAAGATGAAATACATTCAAGATGAAATATCAAAAAAACAGCACATGTGCCGTCAAAGAAGAAAATAAGTTTGCAAACAGGTAATAATAATAATAGAATAGGATAAAATAAATGTATCTCAGCAACTATCAATAAACTGTGTTAACATCTCTTAAGTACACTGAATGAAATATATTAAACTCTGGGTAGCAAGAGAAAGAGAGTATCCAAAATCAAAAACGGAACTTGAACAGGATGTATGAAAATGAATCCAATACTATCAGAGTTGGCAGTGCAGGTGAATATATAATAAATAAATAAATATGGACAAAGGCTTTCTATTTCATCATCTGTACTGTGTGCTTAAAGAAACTGAATGTTTACCCCAGGAGCTTTGTCAACAGACTGAGGATGGAGTCAACCAGGTGGGCCTAATGTCAACTAGTGGGAGGAGCTACCTGTGTTGGTCCCACCCCTCTTTGTACCATTCTATCCTAAGACTACTTTTAAATCTTTGTTTTTCCATTTAACCTAAAAAATCTATGGCTGGGCGATTTGGCCATTTTTAATTCAATTTTCTATTTTTTTTAAAGCACTTAAAATGACTGCAGACATTTTGACCTGGGGGAGTCTGAGAGTCCTGCAGTTGCTGTATTTGTTTTATTCAGATGTGATTTTCTGCATGCAGGTGCATTTTAGAAAATGAATGATATTTTCAGCTGGTCCTTTAGCTGCCATTTGTGCTTTTACAAACGAGTTTTTTAGGGAGACTAATGATTTTTTTTGTATTAGTATCAATGATGCTATGACAAATTAAAGCAATAATGTGACAGGTAAAACAAACAAATTACAGTATAATATGGAATTCAATTATACTGTATCTGATCTGGGCCAGGTGGGGTGGGGTGGGGGCGCTACTACAGAAATCTGACAGGATCAGGCACCTGTCAAAGGCGCTATGGACATTTGACAGTGTCAGTGCCCTCTGCTGTACAGGTGTGGAATTCCTTCCTTTAAAAAACATCTTGGCTGCCCCCTAGTGGCTGGATTGAGCATTTTAATTATTTCTTTAAAATGTCATAACTCCTGAAAAGTATGGGCAAGAGACTTACTTTTTATTTGTTTTTTTCCTTAATTCTTAATTAAAACTCGAATTTGCAAAATGTTGCAAAGATTTTAGCTACAAATTCGATAAATCTATTTCTTGCTCTATCTGATCTAAAAGGCTACTTTTCCTCAGAGAAACAACTTGTGTTATTGGTTTCAGGCATGAAAACAATTAAAAATAAATAAAATACAAAAACTATAAAAAGGAATTTTTTTTTTTTAAGTCTTGGTGTACTATAAAGACAATAAAATCACATTCAAGACATGATTGTGTTAAAAGTACAATAAATAAACAAGATTAAAGTATTCCAACGGCCCAATCTTTGTTCTATTCAATCTAAAGGCTATGTTTCCTCCTTTTTCATGTTTTCACCCACAGGGGAAAAAATGTAATAAATATTTTTAATGTATTAATATTTATTTAGTTATGTTTTCAGCGTTGTTTCTCTTCCAAACAAATATATTTTAGTAAGACTTTCCCTTCACAGATCAGACCTGGTGTGTGGTGCGTGTCGACTGATGCAGAATAGAGAGGCAGCTGTGCTCAGACGCTCACTCAAAGCCTAACATTAACAGGATCAAAAGGAAACCAAATATTAAAACAACAGTTCCATATGCAACACATGTCCATATATAATACAATCCCTTTTCCCCAAAACACGAACAACTAAACGCAGGTCCAAAGGGAAGGAAGCCAGACTTTCAACAGCCACAACTGAGTCTGCAAACCGCATGACAACTCCCTGAGCTGGGCTTCATACGGCTGTGCAACACCAGCAACACAGCATTTCATTTCCGATATCCCCTTCTCCTCTATCCCCCTTTCTTTCTCGACAGCTCCTCCTGGCCTCTTCTTCTGAGGAAAACTCTACAGCAGCGAGATTAAAGGAATTTATTTGTATGCATTAGATTAATTTGGCAGATCTCATTTCTTAAGTTCATCCGGAGCCGGGCGGCGCTCTCCAGACGTCCCTCTTTGAGTGCGGCGTGATAAATTCAGCTCATACCTATGTTTGATTGTTCTCAGCATCGTATTCATCACGGTTTCCTGCCTTCTACCAAAGGCTGCTCTGGTGGTTACAGCGAAATGCTCTGGGAAGCCAGAACAGGCGAGTTCTGGTTAATATGAGCGAGAGGAAGAGGAATCACACTGAAATGCAACATCAAACACCAAGGGTTCAAAGAAGTCTGTATTTGCTGAATATGAGGAGGGCTTTTTCCCTTTTTGTTTTTGCAAAAGAGGTAGGAGACAAAAAAATCCAGATATTTATTTATTTTTGACAAATATTGACATTTTTCTTCTTTTTTTAATGGATTTTATTTCTTACATTAACCACGTTACTAGACCTAGGGCTGGGTACGATACCAGTATGGTATCTAGGGAAGGTCCCATATGAACATTTTCTGCCGATATCCAATATTTGCTAAATAAAATGTATTTTTGGATACCGGTACTACTTTAATTGGGACAGAAAACAGGTATCGAAAATATATTTCTCTTTAGAAAGCACATGTGTCTGCCTGGTGGGTCTGAGGCTGCACTAAAGAAAGAGACTTAGGTGTTTCAGCTCAAATAAATGATAAAACACTAAAAGAAACAGTATTTTATTGAATAAAGGACCATTATTGTCCTGTTTTATGGTTCTACACAAAACTAAAAATCATCCACAAGTATAAATTACTCGATTTGATAATATTAGCCTTGGTCAGAGCAGTTTGGACTAGATTAGACTTATTTACTACTGTCATCTTCATTATTTGGTTTATTTCATGACAATTTTTATTCTAAGGCAGTGATTCCCAAAGTGGGGTCCTCGGAGGCGCTACAGCGGGTCCTTCAAAGGTTGTCTACATCAATCACATGAAAATAAGTTCAGTTTTAATGAACCCCATGTGTATTTGTTTAAAGGGGCTACACCTGATTTTTTCATAGTAGTGGAATGAAATTATTTTTCTTCCTTTAGTTAGTTTAGTATATTGCAATTTTGACATTTGTGGAAATAATACTGTGCATCTGAATATAAAGGCAAAAATTCTTCAGTCTTCATCTGTACTCTGTAGTTGAAGTGTAGGACGTTTCGATCTTAGTCCAAAGATCATTATCAGCTTAATAACGACTTGAGCATGCTGTGGGTGGAGTAACCTCTAAGTCCCTCCTCTCTTGGTGCTAAAAGTAGGAGAACATCTAGCCTATTCGTACTTAATATGGCTCTCTATTGTCTCACCCTGGGATGGCTCTCTATTGTCTCACCCTGGGCTAAGTTCTATGTCGTTATTAAGCTGATGACGATCTTTGGACTAAGATCGAAACGTCCTACACTTCAACCATAGCGTACAGATGAAGATTGAAGAGTTTTTTCCTACGATGGACAACTCCTGCACAACTGAGAACCTACACAAACAAATCTAAATATAAAGCATTTATTGTCAATTTCATGAGTTTGCAGCTAGTTTTCGAACATTTCTATTACTATGACCCAAAACTAACTAATTAACAGCGTTTCCCACAAATTTGAAAGAGATTATGGGCGTATGGGAGATCTTCAAATACAGTAAGTTCATCTAATATTCATTTTGAGACTTAGATTTAGACAAACTTTATTGATCCACAAGGGAAAAGGAGGTGTCACTGTAACTCAAATGGTAATCTTAGAAACAAAACATAAAGATTTGGGAATAGAATAGTTAGTAGAAAGAAATCATATAGGTATTCTGGAGTAAAAATGTTACATTGTACTGATATTTTATCTTATCATTCCAGGCTCTGGACAGTATAGTTAATGTTATGTGTTTATGTTGAGACAAGAAGCACATGAATTGTAATTTCCAATCCAAATGTCTTGCTTAGCTTGTTTTTAGACTATGGTGGAGAAAATGAGACCATGGGGGCCACCATAGTCTCCGTTATTAATGGGAAACACTGTATGACCCTAAAAAGTGACCTTGCCAATTGTGAAATGTGCTTATGAACTTTAACCTTGCGCTGCAGATGAATTGTCGCGAGATCTGAATTTTCAGTCTCACAACAAATCCATGTTGAAAGGCGGCAGCTGATAGGTGCGTCTCGTCACATGGTCCGGACCAACGACATGCTGCTGTCCCTGATCAAATGTTTACATATTGTGCATCTTGAAACAAAAGTAATTTTTTCCAGAGAGTCTAATTTTGTCAGAG
Organism: Lesueurigobius sanzi; assembly: GCA_900303255.1. Lineage (NCBI taxonomy): Eukaryota > Metazoa > Chordata > Actinopteri > Gobiiformes > Gobiidae > Lesueurigobius > Lesueurigobius sanzi. The sequence continues at coordinate 10,182 of OMNZ01017464.1, forward strand.
AGTCCTGTATGTCAGCTGAAGTGAGTTTTTCTTTGCTCCTGAACAGTTTTCCTGGCTGTTGTTGAAGGTCATGTAAACGTTAGATCAGGGACTTTCGAGTAGTTTCTGTTTCATTATGATTTCAAAAGAGTAAACTCAGTTCTTTG
>OMNZ01017465.1:0-10445 GCA_900303255.1 Lesueurigobius sanzi
TAATGCACTTTAAAAACAACAATGTTGACCAAAGTGCAGGACACATCGAACAAGTCACAACAATAGAGGCAGTGCAAAATCATCAGACAAATAGAAAACATGATAAAAACATACAAAAATACTATTCAATTAAAAGCCAAAGTGAAAAAGTACACCTTAAGAGATGATTTAAAAACAGCGAGTGACTCGATCTGCCTAAGGTGCAATGGTAGTGCATTCCACAGCGTAGGGCCTGCAACTGAGAAAGAGCGGTCCCCTCTCAATTTCCTTTTGGTCTTAGGGACCACTAACAAGCGGCCGACCTCAGGCCACGAGCTGGGGAGTAGGGCTGAAGGAGGTCAGACAGATATTTTGGTACAAGGCCATGAAGACATTTAAAAGCAAGTAACAGAATTTTAAAATCAATACGATACTGGACGGGAAGCCAGTGTAGAGACTTTAAAATGGGCGTTATGTGGTCACGTTTTTTAGTGCCAGTTAAAAGGCGAGCAGCAGCGTTCTGAACGAGCTGTAGTCGGGCGAGTGACGACTGGCTCAGCCCAAAATACAGTGCATTACAATAGTCAAGGCGACTAGAGATAAAACCATGAATTACAATTTCAAAGTTCTGCCTGGATAGAGCAGTTTTTGCTTTAGCAAGTTGACGGATTTGGAAGAAACTACTTTTCACAACGGAGTTAACCTGAGAATCAAGATTAAGGTTGCTGTCCAATTTCACGCCAAGATCTGTTACCACCGGTTTCAGAAACTGTGACAAAGCACCCAGATCACCAGAGACTGAGGCTGCCTGACTAGGCCCAAACACAATGACCTCTGTCTTTTTATCATTTAATAAAAGGAAATTTAAAGACATCCATTTCTTAATTTCGTCAATGCAAATAACGGACTCTGGACTGTTTTTGTGCGTTTTTATCAGATAAGTATTTCATAAATGTTGCCTAGGAAAGGCTCGTGAATCGTGACCCACTAAAAATGATTCTGCAACGCACTTTTGGGTCCCGACCATAGAGTGTATATCAAAGATGGAGGGAGCCTGCGCAGCTTTCCCCATTGCGTTCAGCGCGGGCTAACAAAGCCAATTCAGGTTAGCATCTGAACGGCCACCATGTTGCATTTGTGGAGTCAAATCCATATTATGGTATGAGCGAGTTACCTTCTCTTTTAATGTTGAAAATATTAAAAGACAAAGAACAGGACGGTGTAGCGTGTGGTAAGACTTGAGGGCCATGTTAACAAGACTATTTCCAACAATGAGTTAAAGAGGGGCCAAAAACATTTACATGTACAGTAAGTCAATAGTTTTAGTCTCATAAACCAACTTTAATTTAGTTTTAGTCTAATTTTAGTCAGCAAAAATGACTAAAATTATGACAAAATAATTTAGAAATTAACACTGGACCCAATAAAGGATTGAATTTGTAAAATACAGTATTTTTCTCCAAAATCCCCAAAAAGTTACAATTATAATGAAAACAAACCAATAATAGTAATTTAAACTCATGTAATGTTTATATATAATAGTTTTTGAGTAGATAATGTTTTCTGGGAAAGGCTCGCGACCCACTGAATACCAGTTGAGAACCACTGCTCTAATAAATATGAAATTGTTTCTTTCTCCCAAAAGAGAAAAAGACAAAGTGAAGACGATTGCTATCTGATATTGTGTTATACTCAAGACCTAAATCTGTGTTTGTGACATGAGTTTAACTGAGGCGAGCATTTGCTTTCTCTCCTCGCAGACTGTGCATAGAGGAATACCCTCAGCCTCCACTCCTCTGCATGAATTATTTATGTTCGACTGGTGAATTATTGAGGAAACACTATATTACGCTCAATCAAGGTAAAATCCTTCTGTCGCCAAAAGAGACACCAACTTTTGGACGGATAAACTTTGGCTAAAAGAGCGAGCACAAATGCAAGACTACAGGTCACAGGTAGGCTTTGTGGTGAAAAGGGAATCGGTTTCCTGCAGGTGCTCCGGTTTCTCCTACCACTAAGTAAGTAAATCCGAGATATTTGCCAGTGGGGGTCATATTTCCCCCACTTAGTGATAGTCTGGAAGTTATTATGTTATGTTAGTTATTAAGAGAGAAAGAGGGACACTTTTTTTTTTGAAAAATTACAGATCTAGCTCCTCCTCCTCTCTTCCCGATTGGTCACCTGTTTCCACAAATGATTGCGAGCCACCTCAGGGTAAAGTTCTTGTCATTGGTCAATGCGACAGCCTACAGGCATTCGGATTAGTTGCTGAGGTCAGAGAAGGAGGGACTTATATAACAATATAACATTCAATATTATTAGAAACTTTACATAAAATTACATAAAAGGCCAAATGGTCAATTTTGCACATTTTATTACTTACAGACTATTACCTTATGTAAAGAGGGGAAAAAACTACTTACTTTTCTTATTTTAAGTGCAAAATACTTCAAACTGTCAAATTAATCTCAAATTAAGGTCAAGTCATTTTAACTGACCCACTTTTTTTTGTCTTGAAGAACATCAACATCTCAAAATGCTAATTCTCCAAACTCCTTGAAAAACCTATATTCTCTGGACACACAACAAAACTGCCATTAAAATCATAAATTCCTGAAGCGTTCTTAGAAAGCTTTCATTGCCTTTTTCCACTATTGACTAAAACTTCTATTCTATTCCACTTCTCGTGCTCTTTATGGGGTCACTGCTTTGGTGGACGTCAATTTTCACAGTGAATCTCTATTTAAGGATCCTCAAAGTGATAAGTGTCCACTCATCCATGAACTTATATGTGAGAGACTGTATGGAGAGGGGAGGAAAATCAATAGGGCTATATATACTGCATATGAAGTGCGTATGAGACAGCCGCAAGAAGTGACTTTTGCTTTCTCTCTCTCTCATCTTAAATACCTGAGATGTTGCGTCATATGTTATTTCCCAAGAGTAAGTGAAAGTGTCTATTAAAAGCTTTTTTCTAGAACAAACTTATTTTATTTTGTGTAAGAGGAGCAATGTTTTTCCCAGCCCGGTGTTTCTCAAACTGTGGCACATACGTATGAGTGGTAAGGGTTTCTTCACGTGGGATATATTCATTTTAATTAGAGATGATTGAATTAATTTACATGTATTTTCTGGTTTAGGCATGGTTTCCCCCCAGTTTAAACACAGTTTAGTTCAATTTAGATCTATTATAGACCCCTTTAGCCTGGTCCATGTTTCTCCACAAAAAAAAATCATATACATTTTGCCTTTTTGGACTGATTGAGTGAACATTTTGACCACAATCTGAAAACATGTTTGTAAAAATAGTAACATATTATGAGGAACGTGATTCAATTTCATCTCGGCTGCAACTGTCAGGGTGCACTCCCCATTGAACTTCATGAAAGTAGCTCAAAGATTTTAATGATATCTGAGTACGTGGAGACGCTGATGGTCATGTGACAGCTGTCAGTCACGTTTTCCCCAATTATGATGTGACCTGTGGCGGTCCCTGCAGATAAATGCATGCATCCCCAGTGCATTGTACACAAGAGGCACCTGTCTATTCAAACATATGGTAACATCTCCAGCGCACACTCAAAGGCACTCAGGGCAGTAATCAGCATCACTCTGCAGGGACCGCACATATCCACTAACACTGGTTTAGCTCCCTCTAAAGACTTACTGCTTCATTTAACAACATGTGTCCTTGAGAGATGACAGCAAGAAAGAAAGGTGATTGTTATTATTATCCGAATTGTCTTTCTAATTGCCCATCCATGCCCCAATGATTTGTCATGCTTTGTTGATTAAGTGAGTCAGTACTTGTGGTTATGTAAAGTGGCTGGCAGTCTATAACTCTTGGATGCAGACAATATGGAAGTATAAAGAATGGGAGTCTTGCAAAACTGCAATGTGACACTTGAATGATTGACTGTCTGCATGGCTCTTGACGGAAATGGGAAACTTGGAAAGCGTTTCTGAATGTATGGCTTGTTATAGAACCAAACATTTGTCATTTCTGCAGAACAGTAGAATGTATAGGCCAGGGCAAACATCTCCATCTGGTAAAATATGATGTGATAAAGCCCTTGGTTAGAACTGGTCTAATCTGGAGTCAGTCCTCAGACCGGAGTTCGTCCTGGTTCAATTCTCACATTAAAAATATGAATTAAAAATGCTTGGGTCCCTGACAAGAATTTGTCAGGGATAAACTCTTGTGATCCATTATTTACAGGGAAAGTGGGATTTCATGAGGAACAGTAAATTGTTCTACAAGACAAGTCCAAGAGCATGAACAATCTGTGTAAGAACATTTTGCACAACGTTGCACAGCATTGTCAATCTGTTTTGTTTTAGTCAACCTTTTCAACTTGGTTAAATCCTGCTTACATATGTATTTTCAGGTCAGTGCAGTTTCCCTCATTCACTTGTGTTTTGATGCTTCTACATGTGTATGTGTTCTGCTGCTACATGTTTTATGCAGCTCTACATTTTCTAAACACTATTCAATCTTTTGTGGCAATAAAACCTTTCCTTCTATCTTTATACTCTACATGCGTACTCTGCTGAATTAAGAAAATACAAAGGAGACGTAGCAGATGATTCTATACTTGCACTTCCTACCAAGAGGACCAAGAGATAGCATAAATCAAATCGGTTATTCTCAATTTCCCATAGTGAATGTATATGGGAGATTGGTGGTTGAATCTGTCTTTATATCATCCCCACAACTAAATTACAGAAAGTCCCTCTGCTCATGCTCACTCAGTCTGACGTGATAAGCATTTCCTCCAATTTCATTATGTCATGTCATCATTGTGTATGTAAAATTATTGAGATGCTGGTTCAAGAAATTAACACATACCGGTATGACATCCATCAAATCCTCCGTATCTATCTAACCTGAATTTTGCCGATGATGGTAGGCTCTCATTATCACCCAAGCAGCTGTCCTGAACAACCAAGATGCCAACAGTATTGTATAGCCTCTGGCCCTGACACCTTATCACAACTTGTCTGCTCTCAACTTGTGCTCGTTATACCATTAGCTCAGAAGGCACACTTAAGAGCATGGCAGGTCTGCACGCAAGGGGAGAACAGGCATAAATCTGGTGACATTGTTTGAGAAATAGACACAGACAGACAGAGGAGAGGAAATAATCAAATGTTCAACAAAGCACTTTTGTTTCCAGATTTGCACATACAGAACTAGTCTCTGTTTAGGCTTGTCTTAGGTTCAATTAAAATCGTGTTGTGTCTTAGACATGCAGTTCAGTCATTCAAGAATATTGCCATTGTTTGTTTAATGGTATTTATTGTCATTGCAATGTCACTGATATGAGACTATGTAATGTTTGTTTATAATGTAGGCTCTTGTAAAAGTACAGCTGTGAGAACTAATTTATTTTCGGGGGAATGTGTTTTAATATAGGTTGTGCACATGAACTGTTGCAGAAGACTCATTTCTGCCATTTGTTGTGAATAGAAGATAATAAAGCAATTTGATTCTACTGTGAAAAAGTGAAATCTATACATTTACATTTTAAGCTTTTTTGTCTGATCCTAATTTGGCCATTACAATAAAACCATATGCTTTGTTTATTTGTTTATGTAAGGAATATTACAAAATCCCTAATACACTTTGTACATGTGTGACATCAGCCCCTATTATACCATTATGTTTCACAAGTGTATTGTCTAAACGTGTGAAAGGGAGATTCATGCGTGAGTGGGGCTGAATTGCATTGATTTCTAACATGATTTCTCAGGTATGAATAAGTCCTTCTGCTTACATTTTTAGAGAACACAAATTTCTTCACGGCCACTAGAGGGACCCGGGTCAGCATGCTCAATTTTATCGTGGAAAAGCACTGGCATTCAAGTAGAGTAGTTAGAAGTCAGCAATAAAATAAATAAAAACGCAAAAGTTGTAAGGTAATCATTAAACCGATAATGGCCAAACATGAAGGCTATACGTCAATTGCATAAAAACGCTCACATTCAGCTTCCATTAAGCACTCATTTAATCGTTTGACACCGCTGCTCCTGTGCTCGAGTGTGCCTTTAATTGAGCAGAATATAAATGCGAGTGGTTCCTCAAAGTCAAAGCAGATAAGTCAAAGGGCGTTGATAGGCACTTACAAGAACACCGTGCGCACTGGCACCGATCAAGCCAATTGGTTTATTCAAGACTGTTAAACCATTATTGTCTCTGTTTTTATACCAATTAGTTTTATGATTTGGTTGCGTTAGGAGTTTGTGAACTTATATAGAACCAATAAGCTTTGTTTCATGCAAAAAATACAACGTGACACCATTATGGCCACTTGAAATGAGCTTGTACTTTTTGGCATAACTTGTGCGTAATTTCCTCCTTGCGTTTATGGTGTGGAGTGACCGGCGGTGACCCTCTTACCTGTCAACGCTGATGACACACAGGGTCATGATAGAGGCAGTGCAGCACATTACATCCATGCCGATGAAGATGTTGCAGAAGACCTCACCAAAGAGCCACTTTCCTCCGGTCAGATCGGTGACTATGACAAACGGCATCACAACTATCGCCACTGACAAGTCCGCCACGGCCAGCGACACCAGCAGATAGTTTGAAGGCTGCCTCAGTTTCTTCACCACGCACACCGCGATCACTACCAGCGTGTTCCCCATCACCGTGACAGCTGTGATCATCGCCAACAATACCCCGATAATGATTTTCTCCGGGCGCCCGAAATCCTGCAATTGTTCCCCGCAAGACTCGTTCCACTGCATGGCGGTGGGGCTGATGGTGAACAGGACGTTGTGCAAAAGCTGCAAAGAGCCATTTGTAACTTCGGAGATGTCTTCTTTCTTGTTAAAAGTGGTCTCAATTCCCGATGTATTGAACATCACGACGGCACAATCCCGGTGGCGGTGGAAAAGGGACGCCTCGCCAGCAGCGCGCTCCAGTTACGCGCATATTTGGGTGTTTGTAAACCCCGCTGTGCGTACTGTCCAGCGGATTCACATCTATGGTTCAGAGCCCCCCCTCCCCCCCAAAAAAAAACAATAACTAAACACGATCCATGCGCGGAGGAAGTGCGAGACGAGACGCGCGCCACGGACCTCAGAGGGGTGATAACTTCTGAGCAGAGAGTGGGCTGCGCTGCCACACAACTTGATGGCTCTCAGTGTGCGCGCCACCAGGACAAATGTGGGCTAAACGTGGGAGGCGCTCGGGTCCCTTCTAACCGCACCTATCCCTGTGACGCATCACTTAACGCGCACTGACAGCACACCACTGAGGATGAAACTAGGGTGACCACCTCAAAAATGAGACAAGTTGTACATGTTGTGGGACATGATAGTGGAACTCATATGAGAAATTAAAACTTGTAGGCATATGAACATCATATAGATCAATTTTATTAGTTGTTGGTCACATGCAGCCTCAAACTCAAACAAACAAAATAGATGGAATGGAGTGAGACCTGTTCCATACAGTGCAACTAAAAGAGGCATGTTATCCTGTTGAGCATGTTGGTATAGGACATGAAGGGACAGACTTGAGAAATATAGCTGAAATGGCTGTATAAGGCTGTATAAGTCCAAACAATTGTATTTGCTGTTTATCCCCAAAGAGAGTGAGATAAAAGACCAGTATGGAACAGAAAAACAGGTACTCAAAACCAAAAATTGCATATTTGTCAAACTATTTGACAAAATATTGATATTATAATACAAATTTAGCAACAATAAAATTGTCGCCAATAAAAAGTCTAAATACAAGAATTGGCTGAACAGGCCAAAAGAGAGACATGGTCTGCCTCAAATCCGTCTTTACAAGTTCCCCTTAACCTTAACATTTTTTATAAAACAATAAATAGAACAATTTTAATACTCAAGTTTTTATTGAAGTCAGTTAAATTACTACTTTCTAATGTGCATTTTGTACCAGAAGGAATGCGAGGCAATGCTTAAAATACCAACGATTCCACATGCTTGAATAGGAATTGATCCTCTTGGACAACTGCCAGTGGGCTTTATAGAAGACACTGCCCTGTCTAAAAATAGCCACACTCCCACTATAAACCAAATTAAACAAAAGCTTTTTATAATTTTTATTGGTCTCTCTGCTCTGTCTTGTTGTCCAATCGTTCTACTGTATTGGTCGCTGGAGAGGAAACATATGGGAATCGACATGTCCTAGAACTTTGGCTCCTTCCATCACAGAGCAGCTCAAACATCTGCGCCTCTGTCCCCTCAGGCACAAGAGGGGGCTGTGCTGTTTCCCACAATCCCATAGTGGTTTTCAAACTGTGGTATTTATATATACTGTATTTACTGTATTGTCCCTGCAGGGAAATGGGTCTACTGCATTTGACCCAGTGCCTCAGGATCACTTGTCAGGAGCAAACCACAGGGCAGCATCTGGTGATCCACCTGTGTGAATATTTGCTTGTACTTTACAGCCCATTAGTAACATTGTGATAGGATGGGAACGGCAATGTTACTGAGATAAGAAGGGGTCATTCATTTTACAGCAGTGAATACAGGAAATTTATAGTTGGATTAGGGTTAATCAAATTACCATGAATAATTAGTGTGTGTCCTGTTTGTATGTAATTACAAATCATCATGTCATTATACTTTTCAGTGGTCATTTTGACTACATATTTAAATCTATTCTACTTAGTAGTTTTAGTCAAGATTTACAAGACAATTATTTTTAGTTTTGCTCAAATTTTAGTAGTAGTAACATTTTAGTAGTAGTAGTAGTAGTAGTAGAAGTAGTAGTAGTTTATTCGGTCATCACAAATTTTAACAGGGCAAACAAAACAAAATGTTGTAAAAGTTTACAATGAAACCTTTACCAAACATCCTACAGGAGAAAAAAACACATTTGCATATAATATCATTGATTAGCTTTTGGTTTTTATATTAAGTTCTGCTGAAAACAAACATTTAAATCAATATAATAACGTTGGCCACATGACGTTTTGGATCAAGATCATAGCTAAATTTATCCTGACCACTGTATTTTTGAATAATAATACACTTACAGAATTATCTTTTTAAAGGATGAAGGGGATGCATTTTAATGATAATCTCTGCTTCACGGAGTTTCTCCCACATGAACAAAGCACAGCCGTTTTCCTTTGGCAGTGAATTTAAATGATATGAGGGTCTTTCAAACTGTGTCGCTCACATGTTTTTTGCGCGTTCTTTTCATTTTTATTTAAGCTTTTTTTTAGTTTACGAAAATGTTGTTTTGGTCCAATTTCAGTCTGCAAAAATACTGATGCTTTAGGTAGCTACCCTACTTTTTCAATCCTTCCATGCTTCTGTGCTGTAAAATAAAGTGCGACCATCTGACTGATAAGTGACTGTAGTCCCTGATAACACCGTCTGCAATTACATCGCCCTCCCCTTTAGAGCATACTCTCGACTTTTACCTATAACCTATTCTAACCAACAGGTCACTATATGATTGTCACATGAAATTACTCCCACTGACCTCTCCTGCTCAGAGAAGAGAAATCTGACCTATTTACCATGAAGCCGATGCGTATGCGGTTTTCAGTTTGGAGCCGTTATAGCCAGCTCACAAGGCTAATGCAAATCGGCCAGTCAACTTGTCAGCGTGTCCTTTGGGGTTCTTAACAAGAAGAGTCATGAAAAAGTATGGATCACAGCGGCTTTAGGAGCAACGACAAGCGAGAGAGTGCGCTGGGAGCATTTGGGAACAGAAGTGCCATCATTTGTTAACAATTAGCAGAATTGTTCAGGGTAATACACAGGTGTGAGCTGCACATGTGAGAAATTTTACACGTACAAGTAGAAAGTTGAGAGGAGACTAATTAGCTATAGTTGGCATATTGGCATAGTGAGAGTCAATTCTGTTTTGTGTTTGACATACGCTGAATCATTTGGCTTGTAAGCTTTTGTTTTATTTTATTTTTTTTACAGAAAATGGACTCCTTCATGGGCTCCCTTGGTCCTGGGGCCCGGGACAACTTAACCAGTCGACCCCTCTTTCGATGGCCCTTGACTTTATGCTTACATTTATTCAGTGTTGGGGAGTAACTAAATACATGTATTTAAAATACGTATTCAGAATACTCATTTTGAGTAACTGTATTCAGGTACAAATACTCTCTCATTTGAAGGTATTCTGAATACAGTTACTTTTCAAATACCAAAGGAATACAGAGAGGGAGAGAGGGAAGGAGAAGAGAGAGAGAGAGGAAGGAGAGAGACAGAGAGAGTGGAAGGAGATGGGGAGAGGAAGGAGAGAGAAAAAGAAAGAGAGAAAGACGAGAGACAGAGAGGAAGGAGAGAGAGAGAGAGGAACGAGGGAGAGGAAGAAGAGAGAGAATGAAAGAAGAGAGAAAGAAGAGACAGTTGGTGTAAAAGTGTTTTTAATCTTTCACCATATTTACAGTATACAAAAATATAATACAAATCGAGGTGAAAGTATCTAAGTATTCAGAATACAGTACACT
>OMNZ01017467.1:11941-29066 GCA_900303255.1 Lesueurigobius sanzi
AAAGCTATTTTATAGCACATACTTTAATTTTTACCAGAGAATGTATTTTCACCACTAGACAGAGCTGGTGCTGCAGGTTTTGGCCAAAGGTGAAGAAGAAGCCAAGGCAAGTGATGCCCCTGTAGGGCTGGGCAATAATTTAAAAAATACGAGTTCAATTTTCGATTTGATTTTTGTCTAAATAAGAAAAATAAATAAATAAATAGGCTACAGCCTTAACTATAGTAGTGGTGATATACAGATTGCGGGGCCTGTTGTACGGCCTGTTGTAATGCTACATCACTTCTAAACTGCACTAACTGCTAACTTTCTACTAAAGAAGCAGAAATAGGCTCCTCCCACACAGTAGACACACAGAAGTAAAAGTGTTTGAAGAAACAACGCAAGCTTGCAACAACAGCTACATCAGCTAGCGCGCTAGCACAGATTAAGCTTACTATTAACAATTGTTAGGAAAGCATCTCAGGCCTACCTTTTACATTGGAGTAGAAATCCTAAAGAAATGCTCATGTTGCTTAGTGCTCCGATATTTGGGAGAAACGGCAGTTAAAATAGCATTTAGCTACTTATGAAGCTGAATTGATAACGCGGACATGTAGGTTAACTGGAAACAGCTGAGCATTTACCGCCATCTACTGGACTAGACTCGTAATTGCTAGTGAGCACTGCAATATGTTTTATTTTCTGTGGAGGGAGCTAGTTGCCTTGACGATTAAAGCTCACCGCGCAATTATCGTAATTGACCTTTTTTAATATATATTATAATATAAAATTCGATTAATTGTCCAGCCCTAACGCCACGTTTCCCCGTTCATAGAAACGTGACGTAATACATTTATTAGAAAACGTGAGTTCAGACCTTGACAAAACCTTTGCAGCCTGTAGTGTTATCTGTAGTGTTCTCTGGAGCCTGTAGTGTTGTCTGTAGTGTTCTCTGTAGAAGCTGTGTAGAAGTGTGGGAGCTGCCATGTGTTTGTGGAGTTTAGAGATGTGTTCCAATGTTTGTCCATTACGCTGCTGAAAGACATCAGGTCTTTACTGCAGTGTGTTGTAACTTTCACCTTGTGTTGCTCTTGTGTACAGTGTGTCGGTGTATGGGCTCTGGTTGGTCATAGATGGAAAGTATGGTGATTATGTGACTAAAACAGGTTTGTGTTTACTCTAACAAGCAGAAATTAATGATTTCCTGCAGATTTGTTTGTAATTCAGAAATTACTTAGTAACTACCTACTTTAAAATGTGCCTCCCATGAAAATAAACTAATACATTTAAAAAGCTAAAAAGTTGATTTTGCAAAACTGTCTCTCCATATGGTTCCAATGATCCCTTTACAGTACAGTTACTACTACTACTATATGGATATGGATGGTGTCTGTGTTGTTGACATTCTCACTGTGCCTAACTGGCTCCGACAGTATCACCTTCACTGTAGGCTCATGCTTCCATGTGTCTGCTCTATTATTCACAACAAAGGCGCACATGTCTACAGTGGATGGAAGATAAGAGGTGGCCCCTAGACGACAGTAAGCTGATAACCATGGGTACATGCACTACTCATCTGACCATACCACTGTGTCACAATTGGAACTGAGTTAAACTACTTTGAGTTACTCAAATGTTAATGCTGTAAATTACGCTTCAATACATTTTTGTATATTTGCATATCAGCAGTCATTTTTAAAACTGCAATTTAAGCTTAAAACCAGCTAAAGAACAGCTACAGAACTTAGACTATTTTGTGGACCCCTACACACATTTTGAGAACTGGATTTGAAACAGAAACTGAAACCATATCACATATTTCTAATTTTTATAGATGGTTGACCTTCCAAATAACACAGACCTACTCATTGACCTACTCATTGACGTAGGTCAAATTACAGCACCCATCTCTGTCCTCTGCTGGGACACTGTCAAGTTAAACTTACTTAAAGACCAACTCACCCCCTGTTCCAAAGTTTACTCCGCCCATCCACCAAATTCAAAAACTGGTGTGAAAGGGGCGTGCTTAGTTACAAAGATTTGTTGAGAGGGAAAAATTTGCCTTCTTTTTTGGTTTCAAAACTTAATAAATCAGGCAAGGAATTAAATATATTTTAAAAAATCCCTCTGAATAAAACTTCAGAATATTGTTAAGTCCAAGACTGGAAAGTTTGGAGTCTGTTGGTGCGACTGAAGGGAAGAGTTCGATGTGAAAGTTAAAACGTTTACACTTTAGAATACGGCCCGGTAACAACTGGTAACTACTAGGTAATTAGTTAGGGGGGGTTAGGGTTAATTACCTAAGATTTACTGGGTAATTATTGTTTTTTTTTTTATAGCAATTACTAGTAAGTACTAGGGTAATTACCTAGTAGTTACCAGTAGTTACCGGGCCGTATTCTAAAGTGCTACCATTAAAACGTGACTCTCTGAAAATGGGCTTTACGCTCAGAGAGCCCATGTGACCAACTTCCTGAGTCGTAATCCGGAGGCGAGTTTCCGCCCCGCATCAAATTGCATTGAATTATTAGCAGGTCTCAGACAAATCCAAAGATATCTGAAGATAATGTGATGGACAACGGTTTAATGATACGATGTGACCAGCAGCTGGTTAAAAACATTACGTCGGATGTAACCACTTCACTGGAAGGAACGTCTGTGCTCATAACGATAGGTGTTTATGCCTCGAAGCTAACGGCTAACACCAAATAAAAAATTAAACTACAGCAATGTTTTGAACGAGATGCACAATAAAGAAGCGGCCTGTCTGCAGTTTACTTTGTATTTAGTTGTTTAAATTTTATATTGTTTCTATTGAACACTAGCCATTAGCTCTGAGCTAAAAGTTCTAGGGGTCGACCGATATGTTTTTTTTATACCGATACCGATTATTAGTGGTGCAGGAGCCGGTAACCGATATTTGGAGCCGATATTCATTTGCAGTAAAAGGGCAAATATTGGTGTCAAAATTTAGAAAAACACAGCACAAACTCCAACACTTAACTTTGTTTCCAGACTTCTACTATCACAGACTATTTCCAGATAGTTATAACTTCAAAACCAATGCCTAGGAATAGACAAGACTGTCTATTACAGGCCAGTGCCTTTTTATATTATAAATAAGAGGTTTTGAGTTTGGCTTATCATTTTAAATTACAAGGTATTTCCTGGTAATATTAAGGCTATCTAGGGGTTATACATTAAAACATAATGAATAAATGAAAATCACATTTCTAAGCTTAACAGTAGGGTTGGGTATCAGTTGGGTTTTATCCGATACCGGTGCCTACTCAGTATTTTTTAAATGGTACCGGTGCTTAAACGGTTCTCGAACCGGTGCTTTAAAAAACAAAACCGCACACACTTTGCCAAAAAACAACACCCTTTAATTTCCAGGACCAAATTGAACACAATAATGGTCATTTATTCAATAATCAAATATCATTTATTTGAGCAGAAATACCTAAGTCACTGTCTTTAGTGCAGTGAGTTCAGGCCGTGCAAAGTGCTGACTTGACACTTTACGTGACGCTTGTTCTTCTCCACTTGCACAACGAGGGGCGGCGCTATTGCAAATAGGCTGTCTCCTCAAGCGCGTGCACAGCTCTAGTAAACAGAAGAGCATGGCTGCCGAAGGAGGATCAACGCGGAAAGTGGCTATACCTCCTCTGGCTGTAACTGCAGACACAGCAAAACAGCCCAAAAGACGAAAAAGTGAGGAAGAGAAGAGGGAACAAATGACCAAAGAAGAAATCAAGCCCGGGTGAATATAGGTGCATCGTATCCTCTGTGAAGAGACCTGCGGGACCGCCTCGGACTAAATTTGGATTGCATTGTGCATTGCTTTCATAGCATTTCATCAGTAATTGTTGTACAGCATACGCATTGTTGTGCTAACGCTAATGTTAGCATACCCATCAAATCGCTACTAAAACTACATGGCTACGTCCTGGTTTCATAAACGTGTTGATATCTCAATGTGTATCATACCATTTATCTACTACAAAAGCACTGATAAAATCATTGGCCTATGATGTAAATACTGTATCTGATACTATTATAGTAGTGTTCAGTACAGTGTAGTATAACACCTAGGACACTCCTGTACTTTTCCATTCGTTCTTCTGTGTACGGCCATTATGTGAGTGTAGTAAGCATGGTAGTAAGGTGGGCGCGAGGTGACCAGGGCCCTCCAACCTTTTTTACCTTGCAAGCTACTTTTGCTTACCAAAAATGCCAGCGAGTTACTTATACTTCCAAGAAAGGCGTGTAGCTCGGCCTCTATGACTGCCAAGATGAACATTCAACTCAATAAAAGAAAATTGCAGTAGTTTCTTGTTTATACTTTGCTATTTTTGGAGATATTTTGAAAAATACATCTAAAATGTGAGTCATCATGTGTAGAAAAAATGTATAAAGCCTTTGGCGAAATTCTTGGAAAGGGCTGGCGAGCTACCGGTGGCTCCCGAGCTACTTGTTGGAGATCCCTGTTTTGGACACACAAACAGAATCAGATAAGCTAGCAAAATATATTATTATTATTTATTTTATTTATTCATTTAGGATAGCCCCTTGAGACATACCATATATTTTTTTGTTATTAGCGGGAACAATGCTATTTTATTTCCCTTTATGTAATTTATCTTTTATATTTTGCAGTCATGAGAAAGTAACTTCAACCCCTATCAAGCCTGGAAAAAGAGCTGGCTTACCACAGCCCTCTGCATCCAGCATTTCATCAGCATCTTCATCTAAGAGGTGAGTCAACAATGTCACCATGTCATATTCTAAGTTATTATTATTGTTGTTGTTTTTTATTCATGTATTTTGTTTCAGTACTGCTGACTTAGCTGTGGCTGGGGTCCAAGAACTGGACAGGGCTGTAGATGAGGAGGGTTTGCAGTAGCTTGATGCCAGGTTGGCACTTACTCCACACTAATTTGTTATGAGAGACTTTGCACATTACTCTAATAGTAATCATCCCATGTCTTGTTCAATTAGTATGACATCTTTGGATTTGAATACTGCAGCAATAAATGAAGAAGAGTTCAACCACATCACAAATGCTACGTAAGTAATTGTTTTTGTATGTTTGGAAAGTACACATTTTATGGTAAAGTAATCTTCTCTTTTATTTTTAGCATTGACTGGTTGGAGAACACTCTGTCTTCTGAGGGACTATGCCGTGACAGTGACAGTGACTATACACCTCCACTTTGTGTTCGGTAGGTCAGAATGTGCTTTCCAGTATGAACTTCAACAAACTTGGTAATAATTAATTTTTCATTCTTTTATGTTAAAAAAAATCTTGCTGTAGAAGTGCTCTGGCCACTAACATAAATATCAACCTATATGACGACATTACTGCAGAAGAAACTGTTCATGACATCAATGTTATGGATGAAAACGAAGAGGAGGATATGGCAGATGAGCCTTCATCCGAAGCTGGAATGGATACCATTGGTCAACAGCTTCTATTGCCTACCATTCTGGCCTACAACAGCTTGCTGAGACTCTTCAGTTGCCTTTCTTTACGTGCAACGTGAAAGACCCATACACTTCAAAACCGTGTCAGGCACCAAGACCATTTAAAGTGGTAGTACGATCCAGAGCCTCTGCTGCAATCATCGAATGGGTGTGTATTAGTGATGCGCGGGTCGGCCCGAAACCCACGGCCACCCACCGGGTACTCCTGAGTCCTGTATGGACTTTACTCCAAACTCCTGTTTCATTTGATAGTTGTCCATGACTTGGTAAAAGTAAATTGTTTCTGCTGGTTGCTTCCTGATAAGTCCACATTTCAAACGTGTTTCAGCAGCTCGTTAGATGTAATCAAAAGTCATTTCTACTCTGTAAACTCTCGTTGATGTGGTCCGCTCTCCTTTGATTGACAGGCAGCTTTTGCGCTGCTTCCAGAGTTACTTTTAATGTGTGCGGGTTGGATCGGGTCGGGTTGGCAAATTGAGAGCCAGTTTTTAGGGTCGGGCGGATCGGGTCTGATTTTCTTTGGGTCGGTTTGGGGCGGGTCCGAAAAAAAGGCGACCCGCGCATCACTAGTGTGTACTGTATATTTTATTCTACACTTTATTTATTTTATTGAAGATATTTTTCTGTGCTTTACTCCAATTAAACTTTGTTTACATTCCTTCTGTTCAAAACAGATGTGTTCTTCTGGTCACAATACATATCACAAAATTCAAGCCCACTACTGCCTCAACACCATTGAAAAGTTCTGGAGGTCAAGACAGAGAAAGACTTTCCCGACTGAAGCAGAAACCACACTTAGTTGCTCTTGGTAAGAATTAACTTTGAAAATCTGATTAAAATATATTTGCTATTAGAAGTATTGTCACTATACCTGTGTTTTAGTATTACAAACAATGAAAGTTAAATTGGATTGATAGTTGTGGTCTAAACATGTTCCTGACTTTCCTAACACATTTCTAAAATCCCATTTCTTCATAGAGATAAGTTTATAAGCACATTTCACAACTTGCTATGTCCACAAATGACTTTAAAATATATCAAAAAATCATGTATAGTGCCTGTAAATCAATCATAACAAATATAATTCTGTGTGTTTATAAAAGGGGACGGTCGAATGGACAGCCCTGGTTTTTGTGCCAAAAGCTGCACCTACACTATAAGGGAAAATGAAAGTAAAGAGATCATCTCCATGGAGAGTGTGGACAAAAGACATGTGAGCCGCAACCAGTGGCGTGCTGGATAATCGGGACGTTTTCCGGTGGGTCGCCTCACTTTTGGGCCGCCAGAGAAAATTGTATTCGATAACTCACTCTCTCAGTTGTGCTGTCAGAGGCCTATAGGCTGTCACTGGGCAGGAGCGGGAGCCTGGGGTTGTTTCAGACATGAATAAGGTCACTTTCATATAAATCTACCAAATAAGAAACAAAAATAAGTTTTGCACCATGCGTTTGAGATACCATGAGAAGTAAAACACCCCTCTGGTTTAGCGCAAGTTGGTACGTCCGAGGCACGGGGCACGCACAAGGGAGACATGCAGCCTGTCAGTGAGAGTGAGCAGCGGGGCGAGCAAGAGCTGCAGAAAAAACATGAGCGATGTCTAAAACAAAAGTGCATAACTAAGAGGCTACATTTAATTAGTATATTACTGTTTCTGCTGTGGAGATGCATCAGGCCCAGATCATGTGTGTGTGTGGCCCATGTAAAAAAAAAGAAAGAGACATAGTGGAGAATCAATCCCACTACCTCTGACTTATAAGGCAAGCGCCCTAACCATTGCACCAAAGCACCGATGGGGAATGGGCCACTCAAAGTGATAAAACTCCCAGGCCGAAATAATGTCCCAGCATGCCCCTGGCCGCAACAGTGTCATCATGGAGAAGGATGCATTCATAAAATCCCTTGACTACCTCCTTGAAGTTTTGCCAAACCTAAAAGAAGTGTGCACTGATGCACATGTGCAGATTTCAGCACTTTTTGGTAAATGTGTAATTTTGTTATTTTAAAATGTACATTTACACTTTTGCTATCCCCAGTAAATTATTGACTTATGCATATTATCCATGTGATTTGATTTCATATTTACACATTTGCTAATGTCAAAAGACTGGACCATAACGCTGGTTGGTCACTGTCACCTCATCACATCTCCTCTACCTTTTATAAATATTTTTCCATCTTTGTTTTGTTGTCACCTTGTGGTGGAAATGGATAATAAATAGAGGTACTTCATACTGCTAAATATTTTATTTTGTTGTATGACACCATCTAATTTATAGCAAATTGATTTGTTACTATCGGTAACAATCAAAACGTTTCTGCACAATTTCCTTTTTAAAGTATTATTCAGTGTTTATTTTATTCTTTATAGTTAAGGGAAAATACCATGGATGTGGAGTTCTGCATACATGTGGCATGGATCGAAAAATCTTGGAAAAAAGATTCACCAAGTAATGCAGATTGTACATTTTTACATCTTGGTGTGGTAATATTGCATTCACTTATATAGTTTATGTGTATAGGCAAGTCAAAAGAAGAGCTGCTAAAGTCTTGCACCCTGGACAAAAGACATTTGCAATCATTTTTGGGTTTGTGCAAAGACGGCATCATCCTTTGATGAGTTTTTTGTGAGTATTTTATTGTTTTATGACTACGCTAAAAATCTATTTTGGTTGTAATATGATTGTCATTCTTTCTGTAGGACATGTGGAGAGGTGTTCTCCACCATGTTACAGGAGAACATAAATGGGCTCTAGGGGCCTGTTATCATGGTTATCAAGGGACAAGACTTTGATAGTCAAAGGATCAGAGGCACATGAGGCCCCCACTGAGATTGTCCTGAATGAACCGTGGCTAAAAGAGTGGAGAAGTTCCTGACTTTTAGATGTGTAGATGTATCATGTAGGTTATTTGAACTTATTTTATCCATATGTTGTACTAATGTTTAGGTGGATGAAATTAATATATAAAGTCCCCGCTGATTCTTAACAGTTCCAACATAAGCATTGTTCCAATGAGACATTCAATACACCTCTCCATTTCTAAAACATCTCATCAACATCTTGATATGCAAAGCATCAAACATATGCTGTCATAACAAAACTATAGCCCTACCCTGTCTTTTAGGAAAAAAGTATGGAAGTGTTTATTTCTACATAGAAATAAAATAAAAGAATCAAGCATAACTTCCACACTGAATGTTAAAATTATTTTAACAATTTGCTGCCAAATACAATGTTTTTTTCTTTTTATATAGGTCCACAGCTGAATTGGAGGCATTCTACAATCATATACTCATGTAAAAGATTCGGCTTTTCGCACAAAGTGTATGAAGCGCGGACCTTTCTGGCCGGTTTGGACTACAATCACCATCCATGTAGACCGACCTGTCCGAAGAAATGCTGATGGTGAAGTGGAGTAAGTATAATCATTGTTATTAAGATGTGGTTTTAATTAAAATTTGTATTTTATAATAAATTTTGTATTTTATTTTTGGTGTGGCATTAGGTATAAGAGGGTGTACAACAAGAAGTCACGTCAGTGGAGACAGTACACTCTTAAAGCGGAGAAGGACTATGCAGACATTGAAGACCTCCGGAGGGCCATCCTTCAGTGCCGGATATCTTCAAGCAAAGGCATGCCAAAAGAGATGCCACAGAGGCCTGACGACCCTCTGCTGGTATATGGACTCCTCCTCCTGGGCAGTTCCACGCCCGTCCAAAGAGGAACTCTTGCAGACGCAAGTCAGCCGAGGGATAGGTATAACACTTCATTGATATAGAAAAGCACAAACTGACCTAGTATTTGATGTCTTAAAATGTATGATTTCAGTGGGTATAGTTTGACATTTCTATGTAACTGTGTATTGCATATCTGAAGTGTGTTACAAAAGTAAGCAATTCAATCTTCCCAGGGAAAGAAGTACAAGAGTGACAAGCCATTGTGTGCTTTTTCTGCCAATATGGGCACATATTTATATTTTCATATATAATTTTGCAATAAAAGAATATTCCGTATTGATACTTTGATCTTTTACATATATTCTAGGACTATATTCAGCTTGTGTAAGTATAGGGAAAACCTATTCGTGATAATACTTCAATTAAAATCAATTTTAGCTTTTGTCAATTCTACCACATGTAGAGTACATGCAAGGAATCCAAATTATTACTCTTAAACCTTTATTGGAAATATAGTACAGACAAACACATGCACACAAAAACCCTAAATTTAAATATAGAGAAATATCAGAGTCTGCGTGGAATAAACCCCACACACTGATGGAATGGATCAGGGAATTTGTCTCTGATCCTCCACACACAGCAACTAGGAATAACAATCCTGTTTCCTCGCCCCAATCCTCCATATTGCCCAACAACATATTGGCGGTATGCTGCAAATTTTAATTCTCCACGCTCTGGCTGGTCTTCATGAGCCCGGACGTCATCCCAAATTCTTCGGGCTAAACGAAGACCACCACCGTCCAGTACGTACAGCTCCATTTGTGGGAGTTGTGAAATGCAGTCTGTTTTATCTTGCCCACAACATTTTTTTTCAATGTCTCTGGGCATCTTCCTGCATCTCCCGCAGACACAGCATTCCGGTTGATTTGGTGCTTGAGGGGCAGGAGGGGCAGCAGGGTCAGCAGGACGATTTTCAGCCAGAACGTCAAATAATAGGCCAGGCTCCCTGTGTAAACACCTCCTCAAAAGATCCTGGCACCAGATTTACAGAACGGATTCTGTCCTGAAAATACAATTATTGATTTTAAAATTTATGAAGCTATACATATAATATCTAGTGTAATCTATCTAATGTGTAGACAGTATTGGGTTGTTGTAGAATACATATATGTATTTAGAAAACTCAATTGAGTAACTATTTCGGTACAGTCGGTCTTTCATTTGAGGGTACTTAGAATAAAGTTACTTTGTGATACTCAATCATTAAACTTTAGCTTCATATTGCATGGCATAGAAAACAATCTGCTGTGCTCCAGGTGCATTTGTAATGTGCTTATTTGCATTCATAATGGTGGTAAATAAGTTCATAACAGGCAAAAAGCATAGCCTATGTTTTTAACTATGCACTGTATACATATAATGCATATGACTATGGTATTCATCATACATTGCATTTATACATGCACATAATGCTAATAAATATTACAGTATTCTAAGTATTCAGAATACAGCACCCTAATTGGATGGATGTGTCAGGCTAGAATTCTGTAACGAAATACAATTTCAAAGTATTCTTCACAACACTGTGTGCTCATCTATTTTGGGCTTACCTCCTCATACTGAATGCGATTGTGCTGCAGTTGACGAACTCTGTCCAGATCATCAGCATCAACCCGGGCATCAAGGACATCAGACACTTGCTGTTGCCCTTCCTCTAGCTCCTCAACTTCTGAAGCAGCATCTTGGTCACGGCCACGTTCCGGACCACGACCTCGACTTCTTGGTCTGCCTCTGGATTTGGGAGCTTGACCACGACGGCGTCCCTGACCCTATACTGTGTTTTACACAAAATTATATTTACACCGTAACTTTGTCACACGTAACTTTAGCATTTAGCGCACACAATTCATGTCAAACAATAAACACGAAACTCTTTACATTACAAGATCACTTACAATCATAGTAGAAAAGTATATTCTTTATTAGCATGTGGTGCCATTTTGTAATGTTGCCTATATATCATCCAACATAGCATCCATCCGTGTATCTTGTTTCTCACAATGCTACGGTAAGCCTGACATGCTATTATTATGCTATTATTATCATTTAATAAGCAAGTGTTTAGAACTTTTATTTCAACAAAATATAATTTACCTTAGACGTAGACATTTAATTCAAACAAAACGCTCAAAGAGGCCTCTGGACTGAAGTTTCCTCCGGACTATCGTGCACGAGTGTGCGATGCGCGTGTTTCTCAAAATGAAAAGCCTGTGAGGGAGTTAGAGGGCGGTGCTAAAAATTCAAACTGAAAAGAACGTTCCAGAATCAGGGATAGTTCCTTTAACATGGTAGCTACGATGTAGGAATGCACCGATATCAAACCGATACAAACCAATACAAGTATGAGTACTTTGATTTGAGTACACGCTGATACCGAGTGCCAATACGAGTACAAGGCATTTTCTTCAAACATACATCTTGTAGCTGGATTAAAGTGATTAGTTCTCATTTCCATTTACTGGAGTCATTCATCAATAGTTTTAAGAGAATTCTTCAGTCTTCATCTGTACTCTGTAGTTGAAGTGTAGGACTACAGAGTACAGATGAAGACTGAAGAATTTTTTCCTACGATGGACAACTCCTGTACGACTGAGAACCTACACAAACTTTTATTAAGAGAAGTTTGATCAGAATTATACAGTTACAAGCTATTTTATTCAATATAATATTTGTAATAAGCAAGTGTAACTTAGCCATCCGTAAACTCCGGTCAATTATCATTTCCCTACATGTACGTCTGGGTCTGATCTCAGTGGCTGCGATAATATCGGTTGAATTGCCTCGGACCATTCAGCGAGCGGGGGAGGCGGGTGTTGTCAGGCATATGCAGGAAATGATAATACGGATGGCAAAGGCCAGGCTAGTGATTGGGTAAAATCAGATCCAATCGTTTCGAACTTTAAAAGGAGTTGACTCCTCCCACCTCAAAACGTAGTTCAATTGTGAAGGTCCAGACCCTCTGTACGAAATGAGTTCAAGGGTATAGTAAGACCAGGCTAAGTGTAGTGATGTGTTTTTGTGCCTCACTTTGTTTATTTAAGATGAAAATTATATTTATGTCCACATTGTACACACTGTTCATATCTAAACGTTCCTCAGTGCCTGTGTTGTATTTGTATATAATAGAATGTAGATGGTTACTTATTATTTTAACTAGACTGGCCTGATGTTGCAGCCTCACTCAAGCTAGCGTAAATAATAGATTTGGTTGTTATTGTGAGCTTGCGATGACTTGCTAAGTTAGCATTTTGGATGTTTTTAGCTCTAGGAGCAGCAAAATGTTGCTCAATATGGACATGCTACACATCTTTTAAAAACTCCTCTTGAGCCCTTTTTAGTCACTGGGTTTGTTTTACAGATGCATGTAGTCCCTAAGCATATATGCTAAGATTCGGCATTAGCAGCATAGCAGCTAGTTAGCAACATTAGGTCATCTTGTCAACATTGCAGACACACCACTGAAATCAACATTTAGCACAGGTTAAATTCAGCACAAACTCTGATTTAGGGAATGAGGCTGTAATAAAGTCAGGTCTGTGTGGAGTATTGTTAATTCTTCAGTTTGTTGTTCTCTGTCATGCTCTGATCTGATGTGAGGTGCACTCATAGGTAGGGTTGGGTATCGGTTGGGTTTTATCCGATACCGGTACCTACTCTGTATTTTTTAAACGGTACCGGTGCTTAAATGGTTCTTGAACCGATATTTAAAAAAACGAAACCGCACCACTTTGTCAAAAAACAATACCCTCTTATTTCCAGGGCCAAATTGAACACAATAATGGTAATTTATTCAATGTTTTTTCAGTGTTTTTAATCACTTATTTGAGCTGAAATGCCTAAGTCACTTTCTTTGGTGCAGTCTGTAGACCCACCAGGCAGACAAAATGTGCTTTCTTAAGAATAATATTTTTTCGGTACCTGTATTCGGTACCAATTTATTTCACGATACCAGTAGTACCTTATTCATTTTTTCGAAACCATACTGTTTAACGGTACCCATCCCTACTCGTAGGTGCGGCGCACATCAAATGGTATCGGGACCACATTAATGAGTACGAGTGCAAGCAGGTGGTATCGGCCCGATACCCGATACTGGTATCAGTGCATCCCTACTACGACGTTTAGGACAAAACACAGAAATCTTGAAATTGCCAAATCCATAAAAAATGTATGGTTTCACCTGCCGTGTATCACCTTAAGAAATTGTGATTTCATAATTCCTTAAAAAGTGCCTCCGAGTTAACCGGTGGGACATAGGCTCTGCAGTTATTTCCAACAGACTGTGCAATTAGGCGAGAGCTTGTGTTTCACCCGGCACCTGGCAGAAGCAAAAAGAGGCGCCTCGGACAGCTGCCGCAGCTCAGATGGAGTTAGCACAAGGATACGAGCTCAAAACAGCGGGCCACGTTACACGCACATACACACACGCACACACACACACACACATTCTTACCTAATCCTATGAGCGTTCCTGTCACCCACATAATCTCGGAGATGAGCGAGGCCAGAGACAGTGCTGCCGTGGGCACTTTGCCATATTTGATCTGGAAGGGGTCCATCATGGTCACGTACTTGTTGTTCCGCATGGGCTCAGCGAAGAACAAGCCGCCTTTGAAAGACAAGGAGAGGAGGGAGAGCGGTTATTTCATTAGATCAAACATTCAGGCACGTGTTTGGAACAGAGAACAATATAAGGCTAGAATACCTGGTTCTGTACCACAATAACATCCTGTCTTAAGTAAGCACTATATGCTGGAAATAAAGGTACAAGAGCTGTACAATGCAAAAAAAAACGGATAAATGTATGCTTGTAATTTTATCTTTGTCTAGGTGTGTTTTTAATGACCAAATCTATTTTAGTGAATCAGAAATATGAAGACACTTGTTATGGATCAAATTGATTCAACTTTCACTGGTGCCCCCTGTAGAGCACAGTAATGAATATCGTAAAGTATTGTGTAAAAAATTCGAAACCGAGATGAAACAAATGAACTCTTCAAATGGTATCGGAAGGTACCAAAAACGGTTTGGCACAAGCCGACAGCACAAAAGAAAGTTACTGTTGTTTTAGCTCAAATAAATGTTTAAAACTTAAAATAAAAAGTAAAGAAATACAACAACAAGCCTTTGCGGCAAAAGAACATGGCTCTTGGAGCTAGCGTGCTCCAACAGCACACAAGCTATATTAATGATCATTAATTATCAGACCAACCGATCTGCAGATTCATCCAGTGTTTAAAGCACAACTGAAGGTACACCAACGTTGGCAAACGTATTTTCTTTTCATCGCCCAACAGACTTTTATATCCTATGCCCTCTAAGCGTGTCCACCTCGATCCTTTCTCTTTCGCTAACCAGGCTCTGTTTTGGCCATATATGGCATCTGACAAATAAATGATACGTGTGCATTTACATTGCTTCCTTTCAGTGCTTCCGTGCCCGTTCATGTGGCTGTACGTGCTTTGGAGTCGCATTGAACTATATGTGTTGAACCAGTGGCTGAAGCTCGATAAATGAAATGGCTAAACACGAACGCAGCTGTATCCCACAGACACCACCTTAACACATGTTCTGGGGGAAACCCTGAATAAAAATAATTTGTGTAGCCACATGTTATTTTCACAGACTAACATATGGCAGGCTACTTAAACTTGCATCCTTGCAAAGTTTGTAGGTTTACTAGGCCTACAAAAGATCAGTGCGTGCTTCTGACAGGAGGGGGCGTGGCATCACGATGGTGGCTTTCCATCGTAATGTTGGTTCACCATTACGATGGACGATGACATCGGCACAACCCTATTCCAGACCACAGACTGGAATATGCTGTGCAGCTCTTTTGGGGAGGACAATTGACGCCATCGTTGATTGCATCACAGCCTATATTAACTTCTGTGTGGAGAGCATTGTACCAACTCGGAGGGTGCGATGCTTCTCCAAATATCATCCCTGGGTGACCCCTGAGTTTAAAGTCCTCCTGAAGCAGAAGAAGAGGGCCTTCAACTCAGGGGACAAAGGGGAGCAGCGGAGAATTAAGAGGGAGCTCCTGTGCTGAGGAGGGTCATTGTTAGTTGTTAGCTCCTTGTTAGCATTAGCCCGAGATAGCTGATGTGCCTATACTTTCTGCGTTTTTCTTATCAGGGACATCATTTTTTCCTTTCTTTTAGAGCCTGATATGAATCGAGTCCCCATCGGAACTGGAGTGTAAGGTCACAACACAGAATAAAAAATCGAGTTTTGAAGGGGTATTAAAGGACAGAGTGAGAGAGTATAGTTCGGTGTGTGCCCCTCAGTCCGCCATCCGTCCTCCACATTTGTGTCAGGTCATGGCAAAATGGGGCACAAGTCGATTTTGGGGCATTTTGAGTTATTCACATATTCTGAAAGTGTAGTCTCCAAACTTTCCAACGATGTGTAACACATGGAAATCTGATAATATTTGAAGAAGTTGTGGCCATTTGAAGGTAGGCACTCAAAAAAGGTAAAAGGCTAGCTGTGTGTGTGTGTGACCGGTGAACGATAGTGACAGTGTGTGGGGCACAGGCAGCCAGTCCATGTGCTGTAATATAGGCCTAAGTACAGTCTGCTAATTAAACCCACAAAACTGCCTTTCTTTCAGTGCTGCTACTTTTGCAAGCGTGAAGTTTGGAGTTGGATCTAAGCAGTGCGCACGTGAAAGCAGGCTCGACTGGAGCAGCAAACAGGAGCTGCAAACAGCCAAAGAAAACTTGAGAGTGGAGTTGACGAGGGCGAGACAGAGCAGCACTGGCAAGTCGGAGGTAAGAGTTTACATTCTGTAGTTACTTTCTAGCCCTTGCGTTAAGGCGTGCTCGTGCACCGTGTGTGTAGCTGCTCCCACCTCTTGCGCACTGCCTCTAGTCTGGCCTGGCTTCAATACCCGTAAACCTGAGACAGGTTTTGTGCATGCGAAGAGCGCTCTGTGTTTGAGTTCACAAACACAGCCATGTGGTTGCTTGGTGGGCGGAGACGTTTAACAGAGGAAACCCGGCTATCCAGTATGGTAATGACGTGTGCCGTTGCACGTACACGCCCCAAGAACGTGGGGAGAAGGTGTTTCAAATCTAGCCGATTTCAAACAGAAAATATATACTTTTAAATATACCAATACTGTTGGTATCTGAAACATGGAGAGGCTTCTCCGTGATCTCAACTAACAGATTCTGAAAAAAAGCGAAAATCCCTCATTTTCAAAAAATCACTTCTTTTCTATTTTGCTCCAATGTTGTGCTGCCGACTTGTCCAATCCAATATTGGATCAGACATCTTAACAAAAGTTTTAAGCCTGTTTTAAGATATACACGCATGATACAGTATGTGCTAGGGCTGTCAACGAATAGTCTATATTCAAATATATATTTGAATAGTGGTTAAAAACAGACATTCGAATGTAAAAAATCAATATTCGAATATTAAAAAAACACAACAGCGGCAGCAGCGCGGCGCAAATGGCTGCTTTGCTTTGTGCAGCCGCAGAGAGACGAAGCCCGGGCGCGTTGATGCCATATGGTTCTCATGCCTGCCGGTCTCCTCACTCAAATGCATATGCTATATCACGAAAAATAGGCATTTTTTGTTCGTGGCATAGTTACGTCAAAAGGACACATTAAAAACCAAGAGACGGAGGGGCTTCTGTTTCTGTGGTACGTGGCACATGTATGTGCTGTCCTATCGTGATCTCATCTGAGTCAATTTCTCCTGTGAGATCAACAACTCCTCCGCGGCTTGCTCCCCCGCTCAGCCTGGTGCTGTCCCCTTTCCTGACGCGCCTCACCATTCATTTTGAATGCAAACCCAATGCCCACGAAGCCGACGCAGAGTGCAGTGGACACGGCTTGAAGTAACCACAGCAGGTCGGACAAGGAGGGGACAGCAGAATGCACTGGGCAGGTAGCCTTCTC